>CAAKHG010015980.1:0-21848 GCA_901007715.1 Dactylopterus volitans | reverse complement strand
TCCCCAAAATCACCCGGCAGCCAAGCAGCAAATATGAGAGATGCCCGAGAGCAGCAGGTGAAATGTGACTCACTCTGTATCTGTTGGCGCTGATTTGCTCCACTTGGAACCTCTTGGGGCAGTTGCACTGGGATACCTGCCGACTCACCTGAAGAACGCCAAGTCATGAGTCGGGGCTTTCAAAATAAATAAATGAATAAATAAACGCCACAGTAAGAAGGTCGGTAACCGGTTCACACCTCTTCGTTGATCTGATCGGCGTCCAGCGTTTTCCTGTAGGGGTCCCTGCTGGGGTGGAGCGCGCTCACAAACTCGTAGTAGTCGATGAAGCCGTCGCTGTTCATGTCGAAGATGGTGGCCACCGCGTTCATCTCCAGCGAGCTGGTGGGAAACTCTGCGGGGCGGACGTGAACACAACATACGGGCACGTTTGGTTTCGAAAGGCCAGGAGACCGCCGTCGCAGATGCTAAGAGCGTCGCCGCGGTGACTCACTGGAGGCCAGGACGTAGTCGACGAACTCCTTCTGGCTGATGCGCCCGTCCTGGTCGCGGTCGATGCTGCGGAACACGTCCAAGATCCGGGACTTTAGATGGCTGATCCACTGAATGTAACGCTTGCGCCAGATGTTGAAGTCGAAGTTGGCGAACTCCTCCAGCTGCCAGGAAACGCACAACATCTGTGTGAGGGACTAAAACACGCCATCCGAGGAGCATCTCCGCTGCTCCGTGACCTGGCGCCACGGTTACAAACCTCTTTGAGGGCTTGCTGGTGTTGCTCCAGGCGTTTCTGCCTCGCCGCCGCCAGCAGCCAAAGTTTCTGCCAGGAAGTGACCAGCTGACCGAGCTGCGGCGTCTGGGGGTCAAGGTGCTCCAGGGGGAGCGGCGCGGCGGGCTGCAGCTTCAGGGCGCTGCGCCGCTCTGGGTGGAGAAACGGCCACAAACAGCAGAAATTATGCCGACCAGAAAGAAATATTCTGCCGAGGAAACGTCCAGACGAGACTTCCTGTCCCGTCGTCGTTTTCCTCCACGAGCCAATCAGCTGGCAGTTAAAATCCATGTCTGTCCATAACTCATGTGGTGAAGACTTTAAATGAACTCAAATGGATTACGAGTAGAACAAATGTCATCAGAAGTATGTGTGTGTATGTCGTGTGTGTGTGTGTGTATGTCGTGTGTGTGTGTGTGTTCTGCTGGTGCCCGTGTTGGCTTACTGGCGAGCGGCCGTTTGCTGGGGGAGACCTGTTTGGAGAGGCTCTTGCGTTTGCAGGACTTTGTGGCTTGTTCCACCTCCGGGAACTTCCTGTTCAGCTCCTCCATGAACACCTGCAGGGGAGGAACAACCGCTGTTACCGTGGTGACGGCTGAGACATCAGCATGAGAGCGCCGGTTGGTCGGGCGCTCTGTGGCAGAATCGTACCGCATGCTGCTCCACAAGCTCCTGGTTCTGCTCGGTGGTCTCGGGCAGCGGCTCTTGGTCTCTGAGGTTCAGAGCTTCCTCTGCGGAGGAGATCCAGTCCAGCAGCCTCTGGACTTCCTCTTTCTCAGCCTCCAGTGCGGCCAGGCTGGTCTGGATCTTGAGGCCCTGCTGCTGGGCCCATGTCAGAACCTGATTTGAAACAAGCAAGAGGAAACCAGTGACTCCAAGATGCTCTGGAACCAACCAGGTATAATGGTATAAACAGCTTTACGGAACTTCATGGAGGCAACAAACTGGAGGGTTCTTGGGCTCCACGTTGTGCCGTGAACCCCAACACACACCTAAACTTCCATTATCCCCTACTTATTATTTCTGGAGCACTCACCTCCTCATAGCGGGTCTTGGTGACGCTCATCCAGGATTTCAGCGTGATGATGGAGTCCGGGTGGCAGGAGGCCAGGATCTCCTCACCCAGACGCTGGATGCTCTCCAGCTCCGTCGCCTGAGTCTGCAGAGCAGCCGTCGACTCCTGCGCAGCAGCAAAGGCTCGTTCATGCTTGGAGTCAAATTTAAAAACGTTGTGATTTATATTTATATGAGTTGTTGAACTTTGGGTCACAATTTGTGTGTAAACAGTCAGGTTGAGTGGGTTCAAACATCAGCGCGGCTTTACAGCGCTTCAGCCAGATACTGAATCCTTATCAGCACCAGAAAATCCTGTGACCATGACCTTTCCTGACCGTTGACCTCCCAGACTTGGATGAAAAAGAACCTCCCTCTTGGGGGGATGATAAACTTTTGTGCCCTACTGACCTCGTGTTGCTTGCGGAAGGCGAGCAAACCCTGCTCGTCCTCCGGCACGACGCCATACTTGAGGATCCGCTCGCCCTCGGTGAGGCGCTCCATGAATGAGTGGACAAGGCCGTCAAACTTCTCGGCCTGGCGAGAGCCGAGACAGGAACGAGAGCGACGGTTAGGAGTCATTAGCCGCCACTTATCGGCCAATCAACCGCCACCGCTCCCCGATTGATGAATTCCATCAAACATCAGAATTTAAAGGTTACGAGGTGCAGCCGGGTCCTCTGCGATTGGTGGGGACTACCTGCTGAAGCGCCGCCTCCAGCCTGTCCTGCTTGCTGACTGACAGCTTGCACACGGCCTCCCAGCGGCCCCCCAGCTCGTCCATCTGCTCCTGCAGCCAATGAGCATCGGCCGTGCTGCTCCTGGTGAGGTCCCTCACCGAGCGCTTCAGGGTCCGGATGCAGCCGGCCCGCTTGCCTAGCTCCCTCTGGAACGCCTGCGAAGGAGGAATACGCGATGAAGACCTGCCTTTGCTTTCGAAATTTGTTGTCCGTACTCTTCTTCTTGTGTCGCGTGTCTGCGTTGCTACGTAACACGGCGCCACCTTCAGCCAAGTTTTGCTGTTTTACTGTTTATTTTTTATCCGGTTAGCATGTTGGACGTGTGTTAGCTTGTGGCGCAGTTAAGGTGGCTCCTCCCACAGGCTGGTCGAGGCTGCCGAGGACCTGACTCCTGCTCTGACACGTGAGGTGGTGGTTTTTGTTTTGGTTTTGACCGATTAGAGCAAACTGGGACTTAAAGAGACAGGAGCTAAGAACAAAAAAAACCTAAGTAATCAGCAGTGAACATTAAAAATTATCTGAACATTAAAGATTGAATATTTAAAAGAAAATGGAATGATGCACAAATAAGAATAATTTCCCAACTGCAGTTTTGACCTTTTCATTACCAATAAAACGGTGATGAAACCTTCAAACATCACCTGCCTTCCCCTTAGTTATTGTTAAACCCCCCAATCGGTCATATTAATGATATTGTCAGTAAATTATCACTGTTATTTTAATCTGTATCAATAAATGTTGTCATGGAAACTCGGGTGAACGCTCCACATGCAGAACGATAAATCATCACAGCAACAAAGTCGTAATCCGCGCCGGCTGTCGCACCTTGTGCTTGTCTATCAGGTTGTTGACCATGTCTCTGTCTCCGCTGACGGGGACGTCCTCCGCCAGCTGGGGTTCGGCTCGGTACAGCCAATCATTGAGCGCCTGGAGGGCGTCGGTGAACCGGCCTGAGAACAGCAGCGCCTCCTCCAGCTTATGCTGCCTGATGGAAGAGGAAAAGGCCGGGTGCAACTTTTAAACGCGAGCTCCACGTCAAACGTGCCAGCGGTTATGGAAGCTCCTTACCTCTCCATTGACTTGCCGCTGACGGTGTCCCACGAGTCCTTCAGCTCAGCCAGGAGGTTCTCCAGATGCTGCCTGTCCTGGCTGGTGCGCGCCCTCTCATGGAGGCCGCGGCCGCTCTTCAGCGTGGCCTCGTACATGGGCCTCTTGGACCTCAGCAGCCTCTGGAACTCCTGAACACGACACCAGCCGTCAGCGGATGTTCACACACACACACACACACACAGCATTTGTTTCTGGTGGCGCCCACTTCACCTTCTGCTCAGCCAGTTGCTGCTTGATCTCCTCGTGGGAAACTGCAATCTCTTTATGCGTGTCCAGGGTTTGTTCCACCTCCGTCATCCAGTCCACCAGGAGGCGCCAGGACTCATTGAACTGGATTATCAGAAATTTAAAAAAAAATTAGTTGTGCCACAGCTGCAGGCTTGGAAGAACATGGCTGAGGTGAGTCTTCTACCTGTTTGGCGTTCTTCTTGACCTCCTCCAGCAGCCGTCCCCGCTCTGTGGTGCTCTGCTGCAGCTTCTTGTAGCGATCCTGCACGGTCATGATGAGGTTGTGGACCACGTCGCAGTCCTCCTTCCTGCTCAGCTCCGCCAGTCTCATGCCGGCGTTCTCCACCGCCGCCTTCTTCTCGCCGTATCCGCTCACCTCGTTCACCAGCGTCTGCGTGGGGACGTCACGAAGGAAAGACTGAGTGGGTGTTCGACGGACCGGCGTGCGGCAGGTCTGGCGAGGCTCACCTTGTGGTCCTGCAGCTGGGAACAGACGGTGTCCAGGGCGAAGCTGGGAGCGGGGAGAAGCCCGATCGACTCCTCACACTTTGCGAATTTGGTGAGAAGCTCCTGGACGTTGCTGTGGAACTCCTTCGCCAGACTCAGACCTTTGGAGAGTTTGGCCTGAGGCGGCAACATCACGCGTTAGCGGTTTACCGACGTTTCCGGCAGCTCGAAGCAGACGGAACAAGCCTGTTACCTTTCTGTCCTGGACTTTGCCGTAGACGGAAGCCCACCGCTGCTCCAGGACGGACAGGCTGTGCTCGGTGCTGGACCCCCGCACCACATTGCTGCTCTCCGTCATCCTGTGGACGGCGTTCTTCACGTCTGTGTAGGCGTGCAGCTTTGACTCCATCTCGTTGCACAGTTCCTGCCGGGGACGAGGAAAGGATGAAGAAGCTCCGTTCATGCTAACAAAAGTCTGCGCGTCGCTTTTCGGAAGCAGGTCTCACCAAATGCACGCTGAGCCTCTCGGCGGCCGAGTCCGGCATACCCCACGTGGTTTTGGAGGAGGACAATCTGATGTCTGTGTTCTCCAGCCACTGCAGAAGATCCTGGATCTCCATGGTGACGTCTTGCACCTGCATGGAAAGCAGCGGTACGGATGTAAAACCTGCAGCGATGACGGAGGCGCCACCTCAACTGCCATTAAACCCTTTTTATAATGATTCATTTGAGCGAAATTTCATGTTTCATTTGTTTCTGTCTGTTGCTCCTCTGTATATTTGTGTTCTGTTCGCTTCGGGCTTTTCATGCTCTCAGCAGATGTTACATATTCATCTGCAGATTCATGCGTCAACCCGGCGGCGGATGTGCGTTAGCAAGTGGAGGTTCTGTCCTTCCTTGTCACCTGGCTGAGTCGGTTCTCCAGCTCCAGCTGACTGCGCTCCGTCTCGCAGCGAACAAACTCCCAGCGCTCGTTGAGCTGCTCCAGCCGAGACTGCGGACCGTGCGGGCCGTCGCCGGACCCGACCTCCAGCAGCTCCCTGCCCGCCTGGTTCAGCGACTCCACCGTTCGGACGTGAGACATGACGTCATTGCGCAAAACCTTTGAGAGGCGAGAGGCAACAAAAAAAAGCCCCATTTATGACAACATCGCGGGCCTGGTACGAACCCAAGGCCGATGGTCTGGTGTTATCTAGCAGATAGACGCTAACCTTGTGCTTGGCCAGCTCAATTTCACAGGCCTGCAGGTCGATGCTGATTGGCTGGCTGCCCTGTAGCTGTTCGGCGGTTCGCGAAAGCCACGTGTGCAGCTCGTCCAGCGCGTTCTGGAACTGGCCCAAACCCAGCAGGGCGCACTCCAGCTGGTGCTGTGAACAGAACCGATCCATGCCAATCCAGTGGGCTTGCTGCCGCAGACACGCGTCACGTGATCACGCCTGCCTCCGCGCTCTCACCTGTCTGCCGACGGTCTCGGACTCCAGGCCGTCCCAGCGCTGCCGGAAGTCGCACAGCGGCGACACGGAACCCGGACGCTCCGAGCCCGGAGACAGGCGGCACACGAAGCGGTGGCTCTGGCTCTCGATCTCGATCTTCTTCTGGTAAAGTTCTCGCTTAAATTCCTGCAGGGGAAAAAAATTGAGAGCGAACATACGTATTTATTTTTTATTTTTTTTAGAGCGGATATATTTCCAAACTCACTATCAGTTCAAAATCATCATGAGTTCATGTGTCATGTTGTGATAACAAATACCCTGAAAGCAGCAGATATCTGTAAATATCGTGAGGGCCAACTAGTGTGAGTCAGCTGTCCCACATCCAAAGACATGTGTACATAACCTAGAAACCATGACAGCTCCTAAAACTGAAGCCAAAACACCTCCATCTCCCCCTGGTGGCTGGATGCAGTACAGCTGATAAGCCCCGGGGGGGGTCATAGAATACAGGTGGGTCTTGGGCCTCGCCGTGAGTTTTTGACTCGGGGGGGGGGCACTGTGTACACCAGGTCCGTCGACTTTGGGGGTTTCCTCCATGGCCCCCTGGCCTCCCTGGTGTGGCGGGCTCCTTGTCCAGGGTCTGGCTGGGCACTGGGAAGGGCGGAGTCTTGGGGCGTGAGCTTCACTTGCGCTCAGGAGTGTAGAACCCGCTTTCCGCGCTCTCCTGTCCTGCTTTGGGCCTGTCTATGGCCAGGGATGGGGGGGACTACACAGGGGCCCCCTGCGACCCTGCGCCATGCGACCCCCTCCCAAGGAGAGGGTCGCATGGCGATCCCTGGGGTACGTGACCTTGGGTCTCAGGTCCTTGGCCTGCTTTGTGGGAGCCGCCAGGACAGGGTGAAAGAAGTCATGTATATATACTATATATATATATATATATATATATATATATATATATATATATACACAAACCATATATAAAAGGGGGCGTGGCTTCATAAGTGACAGCTGCTCTGAGTGAAATACAGGAAGTGGCGGAGGTGTTTACGGACGTCTGTTTAGGAATCCTACATACAAAGGTGGAGAGGACGCGTAACACTGACTTTCTACAACTGCTATTGTCTGTTTCAAACTATAAAAATGTGTTTTAAAGAGTAAGCTCATAGTGTGTGTGTGATTGAGGTGGGCGGGGCTTCAATACCCCATTTCCTGATTGCTCCTCAGCAGCTCTTAAATGACAATCACAAGAGTGCAAAAGGGCGGCGGCGGTATCTGCGATATTTTGGCTGCACTTTTGGACAAACGGAGGAAGCTGAGGCGCCCCATCCAGACGTTACAAACCCTCCCAGATTAAATCTCACCTTGAGATCTCGCAGCTGCTCCCTGACTGATTCCAGGTCAGTTCCCACCATGAACTCTTCGGTGGATCGGAGCTCAGCGGACTTCAGCCACTCAAACAGACCCTGGTAGAAAACCAGCAAAGGAGAGAGCGTGAAACACTCAGCTCACTCAGGCGCCATCTTGTGGCACAAACGTGTAACCGCTGGTGTGTACAGAAACGAAAAGGACGACGGAATCATCCATAATTCACCAAAATAAGAGTCTGCAGCTGAAAAAACACACTTTTAACATTTAATATTTTCCACACACGCACACAAACACGCACCTGCATGGTGTCCTGGTAGTGTAAAGCCATCTGCAGAGACTCCTCCAGCTTTCTGTGGCACTCGCTCCACAGCTTGCTCAGGTTGTTCCACGTGCAGTAGAGCTTCAGGGCGACAAATGGGACGTTGCTGCTCCGTGACTGGGTTCAACTCAACTTTGCGAGCCTAAAATGGCATTCGCAGCTGCTCCTTACCTCATCCAGGCTCTTCGTGACGTCCGGCTTGTCTGTGTCTCCACACGCGGACATCAGGTCCATTCCCAGGACCCCCAGAGTGTCCAGATCCCCCTGTAAACTGTCAATGTCCTCCCTCAGAGTCTGAGAGGTGAAGCAGGGATAAACGTTAGGCGGCCTCACAGCGAATCATTGATAAGGTTGTTTTTTTTGTTTTTTTCTTTTCTGACCTGCATGGTTTCCAGACTCTGCCGGATCGTCTCCGAATCCGTCCGACTGGCATTGAGATCCAGAACCGCCTGCTGGGCCTCACCAAGCGCAGCTGTGACGTCACTGACGTCACTCCAGAACTTCATGGCCAGGTCCAAAAGCCTGAGCAGCCAGCTTTCCCGCTCTTTGGCCTGCGCATGGGTCTCCGCCCACAGCTGGGACAGGCTGGACACCCGCTCCTGGATGGCTACAACCGCAAAGAAAGCCGCAAGCCATGTCAGCGTTTCTGCGGTCTCGGCGACGCTGTACCGGCGCGGGTCGCTTCTGAGAGGGTGATGTGGCCTGACCTGTGCCGATGGAGGCGTCGCCGGCCGCCTGCGTGTTGGCCAGCAGCTCGTCGGCTTGAGCCGTGACGCTGCCGAGGCCGAGCTGCAGCTTGGACAGCTCGGCCAGCGTCAGCTTGTTGTCCTGCAGCTGCTCCTGGATCCGCGGCGCCAGGCCTTGGAGGGAGGCCGGAGTCTGCATCCGACTGCGCAGGCGGTCCAGGTTCTCCCGGATGAGAACCATCCTCTCGTTCAGCTGAGGGGACACGGAGGGATTTGAGCGCGCCGCCCGACCGAGCGCCGCCATCATCTGCTGCAACCGCACGTTCTCACCTGTGTGAATCGGGGCAAAGACTCCTCGAGCAGGCCGGCGGTCTCCCGGACCCGGTCCCTGATGGACCTGTGCTGCTCCTCAGCCTCCGCGGCCTTGCGACAGAACTCGTCCCCCTGAATCGGGTTTAGCTCTGACAGGCGTTTAGCCAGCGAGCACAAACGTGCTATCAGGGGTCTGTGCTCTGCTATGGACTCCCTCAGACCCTGAACATCAGAAAAAGAAGCGGATGCCTTAATAACAATGTGGGAGGTAGAGATATCGGCCCATACTCGCAAATCACAGAGATATCCGTCTCAGCTGAAAAACAGCACCCATATTAATTATTTCCAGTGAGCAGCATGAAGACGATAAATGATAATGAAACATGAAGCAGTTGTAGCGGCCAATGATTTCCAGCAGATGGCGCCATCCACTCAAAGGTTGGCACAAGCCGCCTCGCTGACCACGACAGCCCACTGTCATTGGTGCCCCACCAATCTGGCACACTCCGCCAGACACCAGCTGAAAATCACATCCGGGTTGTAAAAACAAGCGACGCAACAGGCGAGAGTTGCATCCTGGGATAGAAAACTGCAGACTTATCGAAAAAATGTTAACTCCAGAAGGGCATGACAGGAGATGCGGGCCACACTCGCTCCGGTATGATGGTTAAGGGAGGTTATATGAGAGGAAATGACACTGAAGAAGACACACCAATCAGCCATAACATTATGACCACCACATGCTCACCATAGAGTATAATACAACAGCCCTGCAATCAGTTCTCCCTTCAGGAGGAGGGTTCTGTTGAATTTTGTCTGCTTGAGAGAGGTGTTGACATATTGAGTGTATATTCTTAGAACTCTAATTTGTGATGCTGTACTGGGTTGTACCGGGAGGTGTCCCTAATATTTTGTCACCCAAATGCACATGAGTGGGTTGACCGAATTATCAGGGCCATATCAGGGAACTACTGGTGCTCATAATGTTATGCTTGATGGGGGTATAGTTGGGAATTTTGTTGCGGTTTGATCCCGGAGCAGGCTGAGGCGAACCCGGGATAAACGGCAATGGCATTGTGGCGCAGCGTCGGAAAGATACACGAATGAGCCGCACGGAAAAGCTGGTGCTGAGGAAAATGGCATAAAAGGACGTCTTTGTTGAGCTCGGCACAAAAAAAAGCTGTGAGAAGCAGGTTTCTTCCAACCTGCAAGAGGTCCTGCTGCTCCCGGAAGGCTTCGTAGCTAATCGTGCTCAGGGAGAGCTGACCGGTGAGGGCTTGAGTTTCCCGTAGCCACGGCGACACCTCGGCGAGCCCCTCCGAGAACTGGAGGAGAAGCGACTGAGCGTGCTCGAGTTGCAGGACCACGTGGGAGTTGGTGGCGCAGGTGGCGTTGCATTGCTCCTGTAAGGCATCTATGGGGGTCTGGTGGTTGGAGGGTGGAGGTTAGAACCATGTTACTGACGTTATGGGAGACAAGTGTCACGGAGTATAAAAAATACCTGCAATTTGCCGGGTTCGCCTTCATCGCTGTACGTGAGCAAGATCTCGGCGATCTTCGCCATCTTCTCGATGTTGAACCTGTGTTGGAGAATCTCCACCGCCAAGATCTACCCAGGCGAGAATGAACATTCCAAAAGGTGCTTCGATGAATTTTTGATGCAAGAAGTACAACTGCTATTAATCCTGTGGAAACTATGACCGGACCTTCTGCTCGTAGAGTTGCTCTGATATGAGCTCTGGATTCAAATTAACGGTCCTCAGCTTCTCAAGATTCAGCGCTGTGTCCTTGAACCAGGCCATCTCTTTCACCACGGCCTGCTCCAGCTGAATAAAAATACAAAAGAACAAAAAAAAAAACAACAAGCAGAAATGGAGCATTTATATTTGAATTAACAGCAACGCAGAGAAAGAAACATGAACGTTTTTGAGAATTTTGTTTGTAGGTATCGTGCAAAAATGTTCATGGCAGGTATTTTCATTTTCTCAAACACTTAATGGCGGCACAATTAACATAATGTGCTTTGCCTGTAAAGACTCATGCCTTTGCATGCTGCTGCAAGCTAACCAGGCTAACATGGAGGTTCACCGGAAACTGGCAGCATCAGTTAGCTTAAATAGCAAAATTGGAGATGAATGAAATACATACATAGTTTGAGGCACTGATGATGACAGAAAGTTATAATCTGATAGATGATTTGTTTATAAATGTACATAGTGTACATGCTGCTGAATGACTAAAATGGAATAACAATAACTTAACAGTTAGCATAGTCTTCTTTCATGATTTCATAACTAGCTTGCTAGCTAACCCAGGAACAAAAGCTCAAACTCACGCTTCACTCAAATTTTACTTTGTTAAAGTAATCTGTTCAAAGTGCATTTAAAGCTCATGCTTGTGAACTTGCAATTAAGTGTTGTGGTTCAGGGTGCTACGCTATATGCTAGGCTAAATAGCTGGAATTACGCAATATACTGGTGTTAACATTTGAAAGTCACAAAAAAACTAAACTTTTCTTATGTAATTTGCTGTCACAGCCATTCAAATTCACCGCGTGAAATGTTTAGCTGCTAGCTAATGTGCAGCCTCAAAGCTCTAGCCTTTGCGCGGCGCGCTAACGTTACCCGCTGCCTCTCGGCCGCACACAGTGCTGCGTCGCCGGCGTGCGTCTGCGCTCCCGCCGGCCCCAGCAGCTCCCTCTCGATGCGGCCCAGCCACAGGTGGAGGTCCTCCTGGCTGGAGGTGCAGCGGCCGGAGGCCTCCAGCGCCTGTTCCAGCCTCTGCAGCACGTCCAGGCTGCTCAGGCTGAGCACGGAGCAGCGGATGCGCAGGGCGTCCATCTTCTCCTGCACCTGCTGGGACTCCTCCTCTGAGAGGGACAAATCACAGTTCAAAACACAAGTCGGAGTGTTGTATTAGTTTGGGTCGACATTAAAACTTCACATATATGAAACCTGACTTTTGGATTGGTTTAGCTCTGAAACTGTGACACATCTGCAGGAATTAGTATCAGCAATGTCTGTATAAAAATTAAACTATGTTGTTTTCCATGGCAGCTAGCATTCGCCAGTGGGTTAAAGCTAACGCTTATCAAACCTATGTTAAAAATCAGCTACTTTTTAGCAACTAGATTAGCAAGAATGCGTCACTAGCTTACTCAACATACTAATTAATTGTGAGAAAGTCACCATGTAGATTCCTATTATGTGATCAGTTGATTCAAATAATGTCTGTTTAGAGATTTGTGACAGATTTATCAGGCCAGCAACAAGAAAAGTACCACATTTCTGGTTACTTCCAAGACAAAACCCTCATCGTCAACGATACCAAGTGCGGTACTTTTGTTTTGAAGACAGGATGTATGAGAAAAAACTATTCAGCATTTTGACTTTCGGTTGGTCAGAAGTGTGTATCCTGCATAAATGGTCCGCTGTATTAATAGTTGGCTCAAGAGCAATGTATACTGCATCAAGTTAGAGTATGTAGTACATGAAGCATGAGTATGTAGTAGTCAGTGTCCACGTTGCAGTAAACTCTACCTGAGATTGCCTCCATCAGATCGCGACCCGCGCCCTGTATTTTTACTAACTCGGTGGTTTTGACTTGAATCTCCTCAACAACAGCCTGGAAAAAAAATAGGAAGCGTCAAAATGTGATTTCTGTGAAGGAAAAACACAACGTGCAGATCCGAACGTGGCGGCGTTCCCACCTTGGCCCGTTGTGTGGCGTCAGAGAGATGCAGCATCACTCGCTCGGCGTTGCGGAGCTCGGCGAGGTCCTGCTCCACTGATATGAGCCACTGCTGCAGGCTGTCCACGCCCTCCTGGAAGACCTGGGCTCTGGGCAGGATGAGCTCCAGACTCGCCCTCCTACCAACAGAAAGTTCCCAGAATCAGCGACTCATCAGGACGACTTCCGTGCCATACGCGGAGCTGGACCGGCGCGGGTAAAAGTAGTCGACCTTTGCTCCGCCTCCAGCTGCAAGGACTCCCACTTCCGTTTGAGAGTGGAGAGCTTGACCTTTGCCTGCTCCCCTTCTTCCCCCGGGGGGGCCTCCACGAGGCGAGGACCCTCCTGCATCACCGAGTCCATGCTGCGCCGTCGGTCCGTCAGGAGGCGTTGCAGGAGCTGGGGAACAACAAAGCCTTTTAATCCCTGAGAGCCCAGATCTTTCTAGTCCACCTGGTCTCATAATGTTTGTGATTCACAATCAAGCAATATGCACAATTTCTTTCAGGACAACTTCTAGGCGTCTAAGGCCTTGTCCACATGGAGACCAAAACAAGCAAAAAAAGGTTTCGCATAAACGCGACGTCACATCAAGAAATGTGCTTGTTCACGCGAAACCACTGAAAACGCTGCAGTACACATGCCAGGCCTGTGAGGGGCGCTGTCATGCTGCCGCAGAAATACATCAAAACCAGCGAGGAGGGCTTCTTGTGATGTAAACGAACACCAGAAGAACGAGGATATGGTGGCGCGCAAGAAGGCACAAGTGAGAACCGAGGCGCTAGCGTGTACAAGCGCAGTAGCTTCTGTAGCACGAACGCAACACTGTAATCCGCCATTTGTGGCATTTGTTGGCGGGGTTAACACGTGTGGTTTCAGGGAGAGGCGGGTAAAAGATGCATATGGGAAATGCAAGGGTGGCGTTTTTGAGATTTGATCACTCTGGGTACCGGTTTTAAAAATTCCGGCTCCCAACACGTGGGTCCTGTGTGGATGAAACGTCCATACAAGGAAAAACTTTAGCGGATGCACCTGAACTCGTCTCCGTGTGGACGGCCTCGAAGTCCGACACGATTGGTGGACACGATGACAGCAAAACTTTGACTCGTCCAGAGGCCCTTCAAGGGAACTACTGGAAAACAAATGCTGACTAGCATTGATGCTAACATTCTCTGTCATTAAAAAATGGACATTCAGTTCTGGAGTTACGATCATGGACTTATTGTCCGCAAAGAGACACCAGCGAGGGAACACCGGAGCCACTCAGACGCTAGCTTCCGGGGAAAGGACAAGTATGAAGCGATGAATTATGGTTAGAAGTTATCATATCATAGCTAAACGCAATGCAAATATTTGTCAAACACACCAAGGTCAGACTTGGGGGGGGGTATAAAAAAAAAGATTTCAGTTTTAACAAAGCGTTTTGTTTTGTTTTTTTTAAATTCATACGAGAAAATGCCTATTCCTGAACATTACATACATGAAATATGCAGTTTAAATACACCGGGGTTAGCAAGAATGCTAAATTTCCTCTGCAGTCCCCAAAAAAGAAGCATAAACGATACAAGACATTGCAAAGTCAAAGGTTCAGGTGACCCTGTTTTTGGCGATAGGAGTGTTAATCATTGCGCTGACTTTTATCTATGAATCGTGTGCTCTTAACCATATATGAGATTCTGTTTCAGCACGTCACCGTGCGCATGAGGAATTAACGTTTATCAAAGGCAGACTCCTGTTCTTTCCGCCTTTTTGAGGAGGAAGCTCGTTCTCATGTGACAAAACCCGCATTGTCAGCAGCTCGGCAGGTTTCATCCCCACCAAAGAGTGACCACAATGGGCGTGATCAGCGGCTGAAAGGTGAGACGCTTTGCTGCTTTTTGGTTGTTTTTCTTCTCTCCGTTCCCTCAGGAAATGTTCGCAAAAACCCACCGAAGCCCATTGTGGCGATGAACGCCACCCATTCACGTTCACTGCTCCCTGAATGGAGCAGAGGTCATATGATAAAAGCGGCAATTGAGCATGACCTCATCACACCTTCCTATAGGGTTACCCTTTGGGAGTATTCACCTACTACAGCCATTAAAGGCTGTTTTTTGTTGTTTTTTTTGGAAGCATGAAATGAGGACATTTGATATTGCTGATAAACAAACGCACCTTTTGTTCTTGAAGCTGCGCTTTAACCACTTTGACCTCTGAAGACGGTGGCTTCTGATTGGCCGTGAGCTCCTCTATTTCACACACCCACGTGAGCAAGGCCTCCAGGTTTTGGAGGAAGGCCTCCGAATCTGTGGACGCATCCCGCAGCGCCAGCGTGGCTCTCGTGCCCTTTGGGAAGATTGTCACAAAATATTAAAGCTTGAATTAGTGAGTGGAAACAGGCCAATGGCTTTGGGGCAGGAAATCCACAATGTGTGTGGCAAAACAAGAATACAGAATCAGACACACCCTCCATTTGTCCAGGGAGGAGTCCTGGTCTGAGCTTGAGTGTCCATCACTTTGGAGCTGCAAAGTAAAGAAGTTTATTGAATTTCAGCTTGTTGCATGCACAAGTATCACTGAGACAAAATAATGCTTTTAAAGACAGAGAGGATGATGGGAATTGTTGGTTTAGATGAGAGCTGGAAGGATGGCATGGGACGACAAATGAGGTTTGACAAAAGGAGAAAGTTTCTTATCAACCTCGGCGAGTTCCTCGGCGACCCCGTTTAGGACTCTAACAGTCCTGGTGACAATGGGCTCCCCTCCCTTATCTCCTGATGGATACTCTGTCACCTCCACGATTTCGGTCACGATGGTTTCCGTCACCTCCGTCACCTCCGTCACCTCGCGTGATGCCACCGTCTTCCAGGACCAGGGGCTGCCTTCTCTGGAGTCCCTCTTCTGAAAGCTGGCCCTCCTGTCGGCAGCACTCTTGTCAGGGTGCGCCAGGGGGGATCTGACAAAATCTGGGGGCACCGTTATCCTTGTTAGTGTCCCGTTGCGAGATGTTTTAATCGGGGAGGGGGTGCCGTGCCAGGCATTATCCAGAGTGCTGGTGCTCCTGATCGTGGAGGCAGGGGAGCTGCGAAGGGGTTTGTCTGAAATGGGTGTTTGAGTCCCTTCCTCCCTCTTTTGGTCCACTTCCTGTACCCCCTTGTCCTTCTCCACCGCTCTGTCCTTGTTCGTATCCTCCCCATTCTGCTCCTGAGGCTGCCACTCTCTCCGCCGCTGGTAGCACTCCTTCAGGAAGTCCTCGTCCGACCTCACATGCTTGGACTTCTGACCCAGACAGCTGGGTCGGCTTATGAGGTTACCCATAATCCTTCAGCCCAGAGGCTCGCGAGGTAAGAAGTGAGGTGAGAGCCCTCGGCCATGCATGCAGAATCTCCTGCAGCTACCTAAAATAAGACAAATGGTCTCTGAGTCATCATGCAAATATCTCAACGTGCAAATCAACAAAAATAGATACCACTACCTTTTACACCGGTCACAAAGTACCACTCCCAACCGCTGAGATTTTCAGAGAGCTGCTCTGAGACGAAAAGAAACCAGCCTCTCGCATTCTTAATTTGCTAAATCTCTGTACCAACATTGCCCCTTTCTCTGTTGCCCGGAGGGAACCACAGCAGAGATACTTGGCCAGGATCGTCGTCCCCGTCCCTTTGTCTTCCTTGAGATCACAGACACACATGTACGCTGCCCTCCCAGCCCTCATCACCGACCGAATTATTTCGGGTTTAGAAATCGATGTGACAAGCTTGTCGAGGATCCCCGCTGTTGATCCTGGCACCGAGGACCGGTGGCAGCGAGCCAGCTCTTTCTCTTACTCGGCACTGGACCAGTCCTGGGGAAACCCATTAAGGGTCTGATCAAATATGACAGCCATAAAAATGCAGACATCGCCTCATTTCTCTTGGGTCACAATAAAAGGGGAGAGGAGGGACAATAGAGGGTAGGGGGTGTTTTTTTGTTTTTTTTTCCTGCAATAAATCTAAAATATGTTTATGGTCGCCAACTGGATCTGAGAGGATATTTGTATTTGTTTTTCTTAACAACAATGGTGTGAATTGGAAACTGAAGAGTGTCACAAGAAGTGGTGGCGGTGACAGATGTAAGCTGTCGGGCCGCCGGCTTCCCTGTTCCCACTCAGCACTGCGCCTTCATTGCTTTGACAGACGGGTCAGAGGTGAATGTAATTATCTTGGTCTGGAGGAGTCTGGAGGAGCTGAGGTGAGCCCATCAGGAGATCTCAGAGGGTTCCCGTAGAGGCCGGTCTTCCCTCTGAGGCGGGTTCATTCGCAATTCTACAGGTCACCTCGGGTCATGTGTAGCAACTAAAGCTCTGCGGGGGGTGCAATATGGTCTACAAAGGGGGGAATTGGGATGTTGGCTCTTAAAACCAAGATTTTTCTGGCTTGAGACTGGCTGTGACTTTACATGTTAGAGCTGGAGGCACAGGCGTGATGCTCCTTCTCCGGTTCAGACAAAGGAAATCTGCAGCCAAGGACCAGCGTGGGAATTGTCAGCATCTAAATCGTGTCTGAATTAAGGCAGCAGCTTTTAACTAAATGAGGACCTGGTTTCGCGCGATGCCTCCGTGTGCATTAGGCCAGTAATTGCCTGCCTCATGCATGCGCCCGCAGAGCAGATGATGCAGTCGAGGAATCCACAGGGGAGTACAAATTCAGATCACAGAGTGGTGCCCAGACAAAGCCCCGACCTCCAGATCAATGATTACCCGGTTAGCTCAGATCGCTGCCCGGCGGTCTCCCGGGGTAGCCGGGGAGGGTGTTTGTGGCCGTGTCCACATGGGTTAACCCATTAAAGGGGGGCGGAGGGGCGAGGGCGTGCCGCGTCCGGTTACTGCGCCACATGTGTGGCCATTTGCCGGATTACGCGGCGGTCTCGACAGTACCGGGTGTGAGGACACGCTGAGGAGCAGCCTGGTTAAAAGGCACCATGCTGCATTAACGGGGCGACGCTCAGGAAGACACGTGGCGTTGGGATTCCAGCATGGAATTTTTTTTTGGGACAATTTTCGGGAAACATCAGCGCTACAACGCCCTGCAAACCCGAATGGAAACCAATGAAAAAACTGCATCTGCCCCGCATCCTTGCGCTTTTGGGAGCCCTCCTATGATGGCAAGAGAAGCAGGGAGCCCTGGAAGCACTCATCCACTTGACTCATATTGCGGATGACCTAACCATCCCATCACTTAACCGGTTTAGAAGTCGCCCTCAGTTGAGGGCAGCCCTCTGATTTATGACACATGACCACATGAGTGCATCTCCTGGTGAATCTGATTACCAAGGTATGGGGGGGGTGAAAAAAATAAGTGCAAGTGTTTGGAGCTCAGACACATGTAAGGAAAAAAGAAAGAGACCCACTGACCCACTTCCGTGAATCACAAAGCACCTTATGGGCGGGTCTGTAATTAGCAGCAGAACAATAATCATCAATCACAAGTGTTTTTACTCGCTTGGGTTTAAGTGAGGTTCCTGAGGTAGTAATCACGGTAGTGGTGCCTAATCAGGGATGGCAGCTGTGCATTTACCCCCGAGACTCATTACATTTTTTTTTTTTTTTTTGGCTGGATGTCGCACAAGGTCACACGTTCCACCTCCGAGACAGACGGAGAGCCACCGCACAAAAACCACGAGGTTCTGCAAAAGATCTGGATCACTCCAGCAACCAGAAGACAAACTATCGACATACTTACATGATAATCATCCTTTCACTCTGCGGTTCTGGGGGGAGCCTGTAGAGATATTTCACCGCCTGCTGCTCTTTCTTTTTCATTTACATATTCAGGAGAAACACCAAAATTAAAAAAAAAAAAAAAATCCTTCCACCATAAACTCCTTCACTGTCACATGGCTCCCTGGTCCAAGTCAAGGACCAGCAAAGTCCCCCCCAAAAAAAACAAAAAAAACCTCTCTGGAGGCCAATCGGCTGCTGCCGGACGGTTTTTGGCGGTTTTGCGTTGACGCTGGTTTTCCCGCGGCGGCGGGCCAACGGCGTGAGTGGAAGAATCCAGCCGGCCCTCAATCACCATTCAAAAGAGGAGAGAGAGAGAAGAAGAAAAAAAAAAAGAACAGCTTTGTTTGAGCATCCTCTGAACCGTCTTCCAGCTCCAACATCCCAAAACTGAAGCCTCCACACACACACACACACACACACACCTGCCAACGCCCTCCAACACACACACACACACACGCCCCCACACGCTCGCACACAAACACACTTTCTAAACACTATCACACATGCCCTGATAACTCACGCTCTGCCGTTGCCCACAGTCACAGGCAAACAATGTCCTCCCCCCTCCTCTCTCGGGGGGCACCCCTCCCCTCCCCTACCTCCCTCGACCCCCCCTCCTCACTTCACTTCTCCTCCCACCAGCTCCTCTCCCTTTCTTCTTTGTTGTGGGAGCTGCGATAGAGGAATTCCTTCCTTGTTGCGGGCGCCGCCGACGGGATAGCGCGCCCCAGATGGAGACAATGTATTCCAACGGCTCAGCTGAACTCCCACAGTTCCCGGCCAAGAGCGGCTTTCACACGGAGGGTCTCGCTCTCCGCCATGTGACGGCGAGGCGGCGCTGGCGTTGGCGGCAGCAGCAGCGCTGGCGGCGGCGTTGGCGGCGCACTCTCACCAGCTCAGGCCGCTCCTGAACCCGGCAGCTTCGGCGGCAAAGTGCCTCCTTTACCTTCCCGGAGCTTTTCCTCCCCCCCCTTTTCTTCATCCAACAAAGCCCCTCCCCTGGGTCGGGCTGCAGCTCAGAAACTCCATGCTGCTTCTGCTTGAAAAATGGGGCGGGTGTTGGTGGGGGGGGGGGGCAAAATTTCTTTTTTTTTTTTTTTTTTTAAAAAAGAGAGAGTTTTCTAAAGACCCCCAGGCCGCCTCGAAAACATTCACATGTTAAGTGACAGCTGCCTCGGCCCCATTGGCTCTCGGGACGGCGAGGGGAGAGGAGTGCACGCCACAAAAGAGGAGACCCACACCCATCCTCTCATACGTCCACCCCAGCCCCCTTTGGCAGCCCCTCGCTCCCCATTCAGAGCCGGCGCGGCGGCCCTTCACGGCGGCGACAAAAAGACGACTAATTACTGTAAAACATCTCACATCACTTTTCAACTCCACTTTCAGACGCCGCAAACGCGGCCGCGTGAAACAAAAAAGAAGAAGAAGGCCTGGAAGCAAACACCAAACACACACCGACGGGGGAGATAATGCCGGCGCTTTGGAGTGTGGAGGCGCGAAGGAAGGACCCCCACGGTGGAGGACCCCCACGGTGGAGATCCGTCATGCCCCGTTTCAGGGAGTCACAATATTTGTCCTGGAAACGCAGTAAACCGGGTGTACAGTATGCAAACATCACCGTGGCGACGCTGGATCACAATCGACTGCTGCTGTCACCAAACTGGGGCTACTCAGAGTACTCCCAGTACACAGGAAGACTCAAAGTACATCAGAATACTCAAAATACATCAGAATACCCAGATTACTGCGAATAATAAAAAACTCAGACTCATCGGAATACTCTGATTACTTTGAATATTCCAAATGCGTTATAATATTCTGAATGCATCAGAATACACCAAATGCTCAGACTGTGATAGCCAAGCGTGCAGTACTCGAGCATGACGGTCGCAACGACGGTCGATCACATTCTGACCTGATTCGACTTTACAGAATACTCAGATTACTCCGAATACTCCATATACCCCAAACACTCAGAATACACCAGAGCACTAAGATTGCTAAGAATACACAGAACATATCATATATATATATATATATATATGCAGATTACTCAGACTAGGATTAGGATACTCCAAATACATCAGAACGCTCGACCTACCTCAAAATACTCCGAGTACTCTGAATACCTGAAGCATATCCGATTACGTCCGTGCGCAGCAGCAGCAGGTGACTCACAGAGCGTTCGCGCCCCCTAAGCCCCGCCCTCTTTCTTGCACTTCAGTGAAATCGAATAATGAACCAAACAGCCAGTCCACAAGCGCACACGCACACGCACACACACACACACACACACACACACACACACACACACACACACACACACACACACACACACACACACCCCACACAGACACACACACCTTCCCCTCTGACCTCATCCAGCAGTGTGAGAGGAGAAAGCAGGAGGAAAAATCAATAACACGTCTGGTTATGAACATGGACTCCATATCCGGCCTCGCTTCTCCACGTTTGCCATATGAAGACGTATCAATGCAAATCAGCCGGAACTGATAATTGATGACTGATTTCCCGCCGGTCGCTGGTTTATCCACCCGCCACCTCACGCTCGGTCGAGCCGCCTACCCGCCTGTCAGCTGCGTCCTGATTGGCTGTCCTAACGTGTGTTTTCTTTTTTTTTTTAAACATCTAAACGAAAAGATGGAGGCTGAACGCGAGGCGGCTCCTTCGGCACAATTCTATCACGCTAGCTTAACCTCGTCGGACGCTGACGGACCGCTGGGAGGGACGCAATAACGAAGCGTGAAACGTCCCAAAAAGCTGAAGAAAGCTGAACATTATTAAAGTCATAAAAAGAGTAAAACACCAGTTTTACTCAGTTTACTTTGAGGGAGTCTGAATAAATTATGATAAACAGCTGCTGGAGGGGCTGAACTGATGATGTCATTTTCATTCCAATGGCACAACTTCTTCCCCCCCGCTTACTGAGCGCTTTATTTATATTTAATTTTCAAAGTTCTTAAAAAAGGTTTGAATGGAAGAATAAACCTGTTTCACGATCCGAACGTTTTGAGAGATGATTCCCACTCACACTGATCAATAATTTCTGCAATGATGAAAAAAACTGCTGAAAATCGGCAACATTTCTGTCGTTTTTCTTGCACGCACATTTTTTTAAGTTATCATCGTTCTGCTGCACTTGGATCCGCACTCGGTTGTGTGAAGGAGCCCTGACGGTCTCTCCGGAAAAAACATGTGCGAGCCTCCGTCCTCCTCCGGTGTCATTTATCCAAACACGGATGGAGAAAAGGCCAAAGAAGAAGAAGAAGAAGAAGAAGAAGAAAAAGAAAGGAGGGAAAAAAAAGGAAAAGTGAAATTGGCTGCCAGAGAAGAAGAGTTAGCAGGGGCAGGAGGGCCAGGAGGGGGGGTGGGGTTTATTGAATAGAATGACCCCCGAAGGGTCAAGTTATTTAACCCCTGACTACTCCAGAGCATCTAGTGGAGGCTTCTCCTGGGCTGCTCGCAGGAACCTCAGAGGAGCCCGTTGAGAACATCTCAGGACGCCGAGCTGTTCACGGAGGAGCCTTAAGCCTCCGCTCAGACACCTGATCCCGGCTTTCGGCCTCATCCAGCACCTCCCTCGTTCTGTCGCTCTCTCTCTCTCCCTGTCGCTCTCTCTCTCCCTGTCGCTCTCTCTCCCCCTGTCGCTCTCTCTCCACACTAATGAAACCATCTTGCCAGAGATCCTCCCCAAGCCACTTCTGCTGCCACCGACGGTGTGCACGGAGAAGGCGGAGAGGCTGGATGGAGAGCGGCTGGCGGTCCGAGGGAGGCGGTGACACACTTGTGGTGTTTGCGCACACACACACACACACACACACACACACACACACACACACACACACACACACACACACACACACACACACACACACACACACACACACACACACGTG
>CAAKHG010015978.1:0-12182 GCA_901007715.1 Dactylopterus volitans | reverse complement strand
CCTTCCTCTGTAAACCCTCGAGATGGTTGTGTGTGAGAACCCCAGTAGATCAGCAGCTGCTGGGACCCTCAGACCAGCAACCAGGACGCCTTCAGAGACTTCAGTTGATCCTCTCGTCTACATGTCCGGATGCACTGAGCTGCTGCCACGTGATTGGCTGATATCTGCGTGAGTGAGCAGGTGAACAGACGTACCTAATAAAGTGGCCAGTGGGTGCATTTTTACTTTTGTTTTTTGCATATTTAAAGCGGACACAAACAAGTATTCTCACAACTGTTTCATCAGTTAAGTGATTGATTATTTGGGTCAGATCAGATCCAGCTGTTCCTCCTGCATACACCCTCACAAAGACCTGACCCACATCTGGATCATCGATCACATCCAGCTGAGAGGCACCTGACTCGGGTGCAATTTGCGTTTGGATCCGTTTGCGTCTCTGAGGGAGCTCGGTGGAGGAGACGCCTCATGCTTCTTGGTCTCTCTGATATAGCCGCTGAGATGTTCTCAGAGCTGAGGCATCCGCGCCGCCTCAGCCCGGCTGTGGCGGCAGTGGAGCGAGGCTGGTGGCTTCAGGAATGCTGGGCTGGAATGGAAACCTACCAATATAGTCCAGCCGCGCTGCCGTTGGTTTTCAGTCGCTCCGAGAAGCTCCGAGTCTGTGGGAAATTTATGCAGCGCAGAAAGTAAGAAGGCCGTGGAGTCCACCGGCCGCCCGCGGGAAGACAGACAGGTGTTGCCCGTCTGTTGCTACTGTGACAGTTTGGCGGATATCTGGCTTCACCCTGCCTCCGTGAGCGTGTCTGAGCGCGTGCGGCGGCGGCGGCGGCGGCGGCGGCCACCTCCCACGAGGGCGCCTGGCTTTTCATTCGGTCGTTTTTAACCCTTTGCATTGTACATCTGAAGATTTGCTCGCAACCTCGCAACCTTCCCGTCACACCTCAGTAGAAACACAACGTAAAATGCAGAGCCCTTTGGTAAATTCACTGGCCGGAGTTTTTCTATAGGTGGCGCTCTATCGACCTCCTACTGCCGCTCCATCGTCTTACTCACCCAGGTTGACGAAGCTCATCACGGTGTCGGCCTCGCTCACCACCGTGCCCAGCGGCGGCGTGTGCGTGCTGAGCGTGGGCAGCGCGGCGTGCGTCACCTGAGCCAGCTTCTCCGGCCCTCTGAGCTTCACCACGCTCGGCGCGCCGCCGATGACCTCGTTGCCTTCGTCCTCGCCGTCGGCGGACATGGCGTGGTACAGGTCCAGCATGAAGAGCGGCGCCGAGGACGGCGGCCGGAGCGGCGGGTGGGGCCTGGGCCGCCCCGGCAGGCCCAGGATGGACAAGATCTCCTTCTGCATCTCCTTCTTCTCGCGGCCGCTGAGGCGCCTGAAGCTGGAGTGGACCACGGCCTCGGCCTGCTGGCTCCACACGGAGAGCAGGAGCAGCAGGAGCAGCAGAGTCCTCGGGATTAGGAGGGAGCGGTGCTGCGGGGCGCCGCCGCCACCGCTGCTGCTGCCGCCACTGCCACCGCCGCGCCGCTCCTCTGTCTTTCTGCACAGGCAGGTGACGCTGGTTGAGGCCATGGCTGCGATCTTCTCACAGCTGCACCAGCTGCTTGAGTGGAACCAGGTTTTCTTCCCTGCGGCGTGGCCCCGTCGCTCCGGCGCGTCCCGACCGGCTGGTGGAGTCTGGCGGACGGATGCGGCTCGGATTTATGCCTCCAGTGTTTAGAGCAGAGCTGGCCCTGGCTGAGATGTTTACTCCTCGAGCAGCTTTGTTTATCTCCGGAGCTCCTCGCCTCCCCCCTCGGATCTCCTTCACCTCTCAGCGCAGCAGAGATGATGAGGGCATAATTACAACGCAGCAGCTGGGCTGCGCTCGGACGTCTGAGGATGGGGAGCCGCCGGAGGAGCGAGCAGGTGGAGCCGCGTCATCAAGGTTCCCTCCTCGCGGAAGAAGAGTCAAGTTCACACCTGCGATGAGTCAGCGCCCGGCCGGATGCCTCAGGAGGGGCGAGTCATGCTTCGTGGGGCCGTCCAGCTCGCCTCCACACGTCTCCGGCGCCGTTCTAGATCCACTTCACAAAGAACAATAAATGGTAACTCCAGGAAACTGGTCCTCGATTATAATCCTTGTGGGAGGTGAAAGGTCACTTCTGCAGTCCTGGACGCTGTGGCAGCTCTTGCACACACACACAGACATGCGCGCACGCACACACACACACACACACGCGCGCACACACACACACGCACACAGAGTGCCTGTTGGAAGTGTGTGAGAGCATCTGAGAGCAGAGCCGTGCGTCCTGAGTGTGCGGAGCTCCGAGTGCTGTCCACAACCGGGAGGGAGTTTCCCTCGCAGCCTCCGCCTCCGCCCCGTCACCCCTCCCAGTGGTCTCCTCGGGGAGACCTCATCTCTGCCTGCTTCTCCACCTCCACCCATCTATCTTTTCATCCTCTCATGACTGCTTCCTTTCATGGCCCCTCAATGGCCAGTCTCAGGCGGTTTGGCGGGAAGGACACGGCGTGGCCTGATGCCCTGTTTACTCACAACAGGAGCCATTTCAAAGAGGCTTCAGTTCCTCGGCGGGAGCCAGGAAGCCGGGAAGAAACACGACACAGCCACTTAAAACCATCAGAAACGAACTCATCAAACCTGTGAAATGATACAACGGGAATATGAAAACAAACATGCGTCTCCCTTTTCAAACGTGATCAAACAGATCAACAGCTTGTTTGACAGCTAGCTAGCATGTTACTCTAGCTAGCTAGCAAATGTGGTGTAACTCCACTTTCTCCATTTGAATTATGCTTTTTTTTTTTTTTTTTAATCAAGACATTTCCGATTCTCTTTTATGACAGTGTTTTTCCTCTCGAGCGCAGACGAGCTAAGTGTTAGCGCACATGGCTAACTGCGGGTGGGCGTTAGCGGGGATCTTCATGGACTGCGGTGGTGGAGGCGTTTCAGCGACTCTGCAGCCTGAATCTCTTCATGCTAATCACATGTGTTTAGCATGCTAGCTAGCAGGTTAACTAGCTGATGCTGCGGACTTTTTTTTACTTTGTCGTCGTAACAAACTCTCAAAATGAGACTTTTATCAAGACCTGAAGACAGAAACATCTCATCTGCAATATGTCTATTATGTTTTGTGGCTGCGGAACCATGAAAAAATAATAATAATGGTGATAAGTTGTTTTTTTTTTGGACTTCCTCGCCAAATTTCACAGCTTTGCTTCAGAGCTGAAACACGATGCGCCGTCCAACACCAAATCCTGACACCAAGCCGAGTCCGTGGATCCGGCGTCGAGGCCGTCATTAGTTAACCGACTTCCCCTCCAAGCGGACGGAGACACACACGTTTGAAGGAAGGAGTGAGTCAAGTGCAGCAGTCTGTGTTTGTCTGCTCTCCTTCAAAAGCGGCCCGCTTAGCCGCGGTCACTCTGAAATGCACGAATAACAGCGAGCGACCCAAACTGACCGCGGTTCATTCTGTCCTGGACCGAAGGGCGAGTCCCGAATGCCAGGAATTAACGCTCTGCCCATGTTGTTTTTCTTCGCCTGCACATCTGCAACTGAGGTTTTGCGTGGAGATAATGGAGGAGAGGAGGTGGACAAGCTGGCAGGAGAGAGTAGCAGCAGAAGAAGAGGAGGGCGAGCAGCCCGGCTCCTCCGGAACCATCTAAACCCGCCAGAGATGGAGGTGGTGAGACAGCAGGACTGTCATCAGAGACCAGGTCAGGATGACGGATGGACTGCAGGGAAGACACGTAGATGGACTGAAGATGAGTAATGTGTGAGTGAGTGTGTGAGTGTGTGTGTGTGCGCACAGCTGCAGAGGATGGTCTTAGGCTTCATCATCTCCGGTGGAACCCACCAAGTAAACAGTTCTTCACAGATTCCTGGTCTGTCTCACTCTGGGTGGAGCTGAGATCAAGAGCTTCCCATGATAACCATCACAACAGTCGTCGTCGTCTTCGGCGGAGGGAGAAGACGACAAACATCAGAACTTCCATCCTGTCATCAGTTCAAACCGTAACCACCTCCTGTGTTTGTGCCTCCACAGTTTCTGTCTGAGCGGCTGAAGATCCAATCAGGAGCCTGCTTATCTGCTGCAGGATAATTACCCAGAAACGTCCGGCTGGTCTGCTGCCAGCGCGAGTGAGAGGAAGCACGCACACACACACACACGCGCACGCACACACGCACGCACCCGAGCCCCTCCCACCCAACACATTAACATACGTGCAAACACATGAAATACGTGTATGTGAACCAAATGTAGAAAAAAAACAACCCAGGCAGGAATCTTGATGTGCAGACCACATTTAAGAAAATCATTAAATTCCTACACCAATTGAGTTAGCAAAAAAAAAGCGGATTATATATAAATGTGCTCCAAAAATGAAAATGAATTAAGTCATGTTGATGTGAACCCTTCACACTCGCCAGCATCCTTGCAAAATAAAGTATTTATATGACCAGTATGAAAGAAATCAAGTCATTCGGATCAAAACATATCTGGATAAGGTGAGATAACGTTTATGGACAAAATAAAATTCCTTACATGTACACAATATGTACTTCAGAAATATGTGCTATAGATTAAAAAAATCTAAAAAAAAATTATATCAAAATTCATATTCTAATTTTGGTCTATGAAATAACAGAAATTGGAGATACAGTATAAGCTCTGCATACTACCACTATTGTTGGAAAAAAGGGTAAAAAAGTACGTATAGAAACTTAAAAATGTCATTCAGATGAAGTAAAATCTTACAGGTACAGTATATGTACATTCAAAAAATATGTAAAAGAACTTTAGGAATAAAAAATCCAAATGACAAAAAAATGAAAGAATTGTAGTTTTTAATCAGAATTATTTTAAGATTAACTCCAGACAGAAAAAATAAATAATAATAACTCCAGAAATGATGATTTAAGCCGTCACTGCAACTGCTGTACTCATAAAAACAATTTTTTAAAAAAATGTATAAAATTCCTTACAGGTACACTATATACACACACCCCCCTAATTGTATCTGTATTTTCCCGCTCAGGCGTCTACGGACTTGAACACGCACATTTATGACCGACTGCCACTCAAACAAAAATCAGACCTTTTCAGCCCAAAAAGTCTCTGAAAAAACACACTCGGCTTTTTCCTCCCTCGGATAAAACTGCTACTTACAGCCGCGCCTTTACGCTCCCGGTTCGGGACCTGCAGCCGGTCCAAACTCCAGTATGAGAGCCGCCGGTACCGGAGCGCCGCCGGTTCCGGAGCGCCGAGGAAACTGCTGCACCAACAAACCGGGGAAGCTCAGGCATGCATCAGCGACATCGCGCGTCCACCATTCACCTGCGCTCACACACACACACTCAGGCTAATTGGCTATTCAGGCCAGGTGTTTGAGCTGTGGGCGTTGCAGGGGGCGTGGCCACATGACCGCGCAGGTAAACGTGGTCGTCACAGTACCTGCTGCAGTTTGTCTCCTCATATCACTACTATTTTATCATTAAATCTAAAAATGTTTGGCCTGTTAAATATCAGCTATCGGACAGGTATGGTTGATGAACATTCTGAAAATATGCATCAAATTAAAATTAAAAAAAAATCTAAAAATTAAAAAGGACAAAAAAGGAAAAATATCTACTAATTTGTTCTTAATAAATGTAAAAAAATACATCTGTAAAATCAGAAATTGGGGGAAACAATATTCATAAAACAACATGAAATGAAACACACCAGTCAAAGATCTTGAATCGACCACAGGAGGCGCTGTTACTGCAAGCATCATCATTTTAATACAAAAACAGAACAAAAATTTGTTTATAATTTTAGTTTGTCGTTTGACACAACTTACTCCTAGTGACCCCACCCCCTCCACGTGTTCTCTCCCAATCACACAGCATCAGAAGGTGGTGGACTTGTCTCCTGCACCCATAAGCCCCGCCCCCAACAGAGAGACAATAAATAAATAAAAGTCACCTTAAGATGTCCTCTCTCTCTTCCTGTAGTTTCATTAGTTTTCCATAAACTTCATCTGTGACGCGAAGGAAACGCAGACAAACTTTGGCCCCGTCGACGGCGGGACATTTGAAAAAAGCCTAGAGGGGGAGGCGCCGGGGGGGAGGGACATGAGGGAGGAAGGCCGCTCTCATTGGTCCACTCCGCCCAGCTTCCCTGTCATTCATAGTTGTAGTTCTCTCTACACTTTAAGGGCGTCAACCCTTTGGTCGTGATCTGGGAAATGTAGTCGTTAGCACAAAAAAAAAAACAACAACAACAAAAAAACCATGAAAACAAGGCGTGAGTAACGTTACACTGAAGAAGGAACACGCAAATAATGTCGGACGAGCGGCGCCGACGACGTCTCCTCGAGTCTCCTCGAGTCTCCTCGAGTCTCCGCCGGCGTGATATGGAAATAAATAGCAACAAACACACGGCCGATTATAAATTAACGAGAGCGGAAACAGACAGACATTCGCAAACCAAAGGTTTTTGCATACAGTGACTGGAGTCAGTGACCTCTATCGTTTCCTGTAACATGTGACGCACGCACGCACGCACGCACGCACGCGGCGGCGGCGCGCGCCTGCGTGTGTGTGTGTTGCTGAGGGCGACGCGGCGCGGAGTTGAAGGTGGGACTGCGGAGACGGAGGGGAGACGGGTGGGTGCATGCTGGTAGTCGAACTCCGCGGGCGCCAAGCGTCGGCCCGATGTCGCGCACGCTCGAGTTTTGTGCTGTTGGTCGAGTGTGTCGCAGTAAAAAAGCGGCCCCGCTCCGCCGCCATCCGACTAAAACCCACGCCGCCCTCCGCCGAGACGCCGGCACATCTGAGCGTTCCAGCGGTCGGGAGGAGTCGGCTCTGCGGCGTGCGAGTGTGTGAGTGTTTGCCCTCGGCTGCAGCGCCGCCGCCGATCCTCCGAGACTGAGGTTAGCCGGTGTGTGTGTGTGTGTGTGCGTGCGCGCGCGCGTGTGTGTGTGCGTGCGCTGCTCAGCGTATCCCGCCTCATGTGGTGTCTGCCTGCGCAGATCTGCTGAGGTGACTCTTTCTCCTGCCAGGCGGTCCGCAGGGCAGCGACGCGGCGGTCGTTGCATATTTTCTTTTTTAACTCATCTCTGCGGCCCGCAAGCCAAAATAATAACAGCCCACAATGCAGCGCTTTTTCCTGAATGCCTTTTTTTAGTCGATGCAGTCGTCGCGGCGACGGTGCGGCCGCCACCTCGCCTCTTCTTTGTGTGGGGAGAAAGCACTTCACTTCTTCTTCGCGTGTCTCTGAGGGGACGTTAATAAGGCAGCGTCGCGGGAGGCCGCTTGGTTCCGTCTGAGGGAGGAAGCCCGACGCTGGAAGGCAAACGGCGGTCGCTTCTTAGGGTGGGGGGAGGGGGATGTGTGGGGGGGGTCAAGGGGGTCGCCGTGGAGACCGCCGCGGAGGCCGCCGCGGAGGCCGCCGCCGTCGATCCAACCACCAGACCAGAACCTTCTTGTGCAGGTTTGTAACAAAGAGGGAAAGAGTGAGCAGGAGCTGGGCTGATGGAGTGTCTCCGCCTCTCCAGGCTGGCGATCAGCCGTAGTGCACTAATACTCGACGAGCCCTGTAGGTGGCGTCCATGTTGAACAGCCGGTGCGTCCAAGATGGCCGCTGGCAGCAGCGTTTCCTCTGCCAAGCAGAGGACCGGCGGTCTTATTTCTTGGTGGACCCGGGGGTCTTTGGGCTGGGGGCTTTCTTGGAGATGGTGGGGATCTTGGATGGCTTAGCTCCGCCCCCCGGCCGCCGCGGGGTGTCGGAGGTGTCGGAGCAGACGGAGCGAGCGTCCTGCAGCTCCGAGGCGTCCGAGGCGTCGCTGCCACGGCGGCTGCTGGCTCTGCTGCCTGCCCGGCTGCCGGCTCTGCTGGTGGGACCGCTGGCCGTGGACGCCCCTCGCTTTGGATCTGGCGTGGGGGATGAAGGGAGGAGGCGTGAGTGTGTACGCACACACACTCTCACACACACACACACACTCTCACACACACACACACTCGCACGCACGCACGCTTTTACATGACGCGTCTAACCGCAGTCTCACCGCTTCGTGCTGGTTTGCCGGCGTGCGGCGTCCCGCCGTTCTCCCCCGTCAGCGAGCCCCGACTCGAGTGGAAGGTCGGCCTCTTCAGTTTGGACCCCGACGCTGCCCCCTACAGGAGGAGCCAGGAAACAGCAGGTGAGGAAGAGGAAGTGACGTCAGAGACGCCGCTGGTCTACCTGGTCAGCTAGTGATGGACGACAAAACACACCCACAAACGGGGGTCCGGACAGACGAGCGTGACACACAGAGACGAGTGTGTGAGCAGATGTTAGTTTGTTTGATGGGTTTGATTATTAATACAACAAAAAACGATGGATTCTTTTTGTCATTCGTTAGTCCTCCAATCGTTTTCTTATTTTTTCTGTCATATAGTGAGAATTTACAATTTACTGACGACTTCCTGAAATGTTTACTGAGACCAGACGAATGAAATATGATTATCGCTGCTCATTATTCAAATTGAAACAAGTCAAAATCTCTTTAGCAGCAATAGACGGTTTTTTTGTCAGTTTAGGGAGCAAAGAAACCAGGAAATATCCATTTTTATGAAGCTTCACTCAAAGTTCAGGTTCTAATTGATAGATGGTCATCGCTGATGGTGGCCGATTCCATTTGTTGACTGCCGCGCCGCTCGACTCAAAGCTCCTCAGCGTGCGAGACGCTCTACTCCTCACACTTCAAACATGAGCCCGGCGAAGCTGCCGCGGTCGCGAGTGTGCGTTAGTGCATCAGCGCGTTCAGGAGGGCGGGGTCGGGTGGGTCGGGGGGCCGGAGGGGGGGAGGCGGGTGCGTTACCTCGTGCCCAGGAGCGCTGTAGCTGTGACCGAGATCTGGGCAGCAGTGGCACTTGGTTGGCGTTGGCGTTTTACTGTGCGCCAGCCAGGGCTTGGCATAGTCACGCGAGTGAGTATGGGAGGACTGGAGGGAGCGAGGGAAGGAGGCAAGGAAGGGAGGAGGAGGAGCAAAGCAGCAAAGGAGACACACAAACGATAGAGGGAGGGAGGGGAGGAAGGAAGGAAGGAAGGGAGGAAAGGAGGAAGGGAGGAGGGGAGGAGGGGAGGGAGGAGCCATCGCACAGCGAGGAAGAGCAGCGTGTATTTAAGGAGGGTTGGATTCATATTTTTCATTTTTTTTAGTTTTTGAACAACAGAGAACCCAACAATGCAGAGGAGACATTTGAGAAGCCAGGTAAGCGGGGGGCCAATGACGGGGCGGGGGGTGGGCGGGGCAGGGGGAGGAGCCAGAGGGTGAAAGAAAAAACAAAAACAAAACAAAGAACAACAAATAAAAAATCTCAGTCGAGGATGTGATGATGATTGACAGCAACAGGAGGATGAGCAACCTCACAAGAACCAACGAAACATTAGCGCGCTCACACACACACACACACACACACACACACACACACACACAGAAACGGGAGGACAAACGATGCAGACAAATAAACATCACCAACGTCACATGATGACACGACGACGAGTCATCAAAGTGGTGACACTCAACATACAACAAATGACTGTGAGTGTGTGTGTGTGTGTGTGTGTGTGTGTGCGTGCGTGTGTGTGTTCTCAATCGTTTCTGGCGTATTTATTTCATCTGCACACTCATGATCATACGCAGCTAATTTAGGAGCCAATACTTTTGTATTTATGACAGTTTTCATCTTTAAGCTCTATAAAATAAAGGTTTTTATTTTTTTTAATCTGCTGCTGCGATTTATAAAACTTTGGTCAGACATTCCTGATGAGTGTGTTTGGTTTCGTAGGTCAACAACGTGCATGCGTGTGTGTGTGTGTGTGTGTGAGCATGACTCTCACCCTGGACGACGCCGAGGCGGTGGGCGTGGCCGGGGCGGAGGGCGCCGAGGGAAGCGAGGCGCCGCTGTGCGAGGCCGAGGAGGAGGAGCGGGTGGGCGAGGCGTTGCGGGAGCCCGGCTTGGAGCGTCGGCCGCGAGACCGGAAGGCGGCCAGACCCTGAGACGCCCCCTCGGGGAGGATGAACTTCTCCCGCAGCTCCAGGTTGGTGCGGCCGCGCGCTGCAGACAAGCACAGAGGTTAAAGGTCACTCAGGCGTTCTCCTCCAGCGGTGGGCGGGGCGGCGAGCAGGTGGGGGGGGGGGTCAGTGCTTCCCGGGCTGCAGACATCAGAGCCGGTGAGTGTTGGCGGCAGAGCGGGGGCTTTTTGGAAGGGCGGGGCTTAGGAGCTCGGAGTGAGTGTGTTTGGCTCGAGTGCAAAAACGGGGGAGGGAGGAACAGATCGATCTGATTGGCCGCAAACTCGTTCTGTTCTCGTTTCCTGACACGCCCTCGTCGCCACAAACAAACCGAGCAGTCAGCCGCCGCTCGAGCGCGGCGCCTCCTTGTTTGTGGCCAAACGTGTTCAGTGGACGAGGGAACCAATCAGGCGGGCGGCGGGAGCACAAGCACCGCCTCTCCTCTCCCAGAGCGATTCTCACTGGTCGTCTCAGTACACGTGACAGGTAGGGGGTCGGGGGGCGGGGTCAGGAGGGGAGGGGCACATGCCTGGGGGGGCACATGCCTGGTTTATGCTCATTAGACACTCAGCAGCATTCTCGGACAAGAAGTAGTGCAGCAGCCCCAGCGGAAGACAACAAGCCTGGAGAAGCTCGCCACAGGGAGGGGGAGGAGCCAAAGACAAACCAGAGGTGGGCGAGAGGGAGAGAGAGAGAGAGAGTGAGAGAGAGAGAGAGAGAGAGAAACTGAGAGAGAGAGAGAGAGAGAGAGAAAAACAGAGAGAGAGAGAGAGAGAGAGAGAGAGGGAGAGAGAGAGAGAGAGAGAGATCACCAACTCAGAGCAGAAGCCAGAAATAAGACTGGAAGAAAGGAGGAGAAAGCAGGAGGAGGAGAGGCGAGCGGCAGCTAGCTGCAGCAGCGGCGGCGCGACTGCCAGCCTCACGGCATCCGTCTCCTAGCAACGGAGCAGCAAACGTTAGCGGGTGCACCCTGCAATTACGTCCCCCCTCAGCGCCGGCCGGCCAGGTGCACCCTGTAATTGTGTCTCCCACCAACTGGCCATCACATTTAAAGGCGCTGTTAAAACCCCCGGCTGGCCACGCCCAGGCTGGCCACGCCCAGGGTGGCCACGTCCAGGGTGGCCACACCCAGCGTGGCCATGCCCCCGGCCTCAGCCGCTCGCTGGGTTTACTGAGCGTCAATGAATGCATCCGTTTGACCGTTAAGGCTCAAAACAGAGAAGCAAGGAAGCAGCACACGGCGCCGCCGCCGCCGCCATGTTAGCGGCGGCCGAGCCGGCGTCTCCATCACGGTTTCTTTACGGCAGCGGATGAGAGGAAGTCTGAGGGTTCAGCCGCGTCCTGCGTTTGCGTGAGGGAAGCGTGACGCAAACATCTGGCACACGCCGCAGTTATAAACAGCACACACACACACACACACGCACACACACACACACACACACACACACACACGGACAGCTGTGGTTAGAGATGGAGACAGACAGCCGGACAGATGGACGGACGGAGAGCGAGAAGGATGGAGTGAGAGAGGAAGTGTAGATACCTCGGCAGCAGAAATAGCCAGGAGTGACCGTCACTAGGAGACACACACACACACACACAGACACACACACACACACAAACACACACGGACGGACGGTGGGAGGGGGGAGACATAACATTAGTCAGGTGATCAGCAAGGCACAGGCCAAACCAACAAACCAAACCAACGAAGAAGAGGAAGGGAGAGAATGAAAACTGCAGGAGAGAGAGAGGAGAAGTCCAACCTAGACGAGATGAGATGGAGCTACTGGAGTCGGAGCGAAGGATCTTAAGTCCTGGATGTTGCACTGGAGAAAGAGAAGAAGGGAGGGAGAGAGAAAGAGGAGAGGGGGGCAGAGGGAGACACCTGAGGACCATGCACCATGCCACTGTTTGATTTAAAGAGACAGAAGAAGAAGAAAACGCCACAGACGCCGGAGAAAGAGGAAGAACCACCAGGGGGAGGACAAAAGAGATGGAGGGAGGGAGAGATGGAGGGCGGAGCTCCGCTGATCTGTGTGTGTGTGTCTGTGTGTGTGTGTGTGTGTGTGAGATTTGTGATCGTCTTCGAGCCTGAATGACGTCATCGGCGGGGGGGGGGGGGGGGGGG
>CAAKHG010015977.1:0-14573 GCA_901007715.1 Dactylopterus volitans | reverse complement strand
TAGTATAAAACAGTAGAAAGCGGCATAATGGCAAACTGGGGAAATCAAAGCCTTTGAATCTTGACCCGCTCCTTGGCTTGACAGCTGTCAGATTTTCAAGCAGCAGCATGACACCTTTTGCAGTCAATTTTCTCTCTCTTTTTCCCACATCACTTTTTGCAGTGCTCTCAACACGAGTAACGTCTTCAGCCTCAGCTTTATCATCCATTTTCAATTGTCAAATGTATCATCAGAGAAATTTCATTCATTCACAAGCGGCAGAATTCATCCACTTTCAATTCCATTTAATCCATCCCAGCAACAATGATTCCATTTTCCTTAACTCATTCAAACAGACTCAGATTTATGAAATTTATTTCCTCTTCAACAGGCAGCGATGAAACAGATCCGATGTGTCTCTTTACCTTATTTCTTGCAGAGCTCTTTGATGAGGAGAGGAGGTAATCGCAGTGTGTTTTCCAATTTGCGAAGCCGATCCGACCAGTAGCCTCCTTCCAGTGCTGTTCACTCCTACGTCAGGACGGTTCTTACTTTATGTGGTGACTATCTCAAAACAAACTTAATTAGTCACCTGCGGTGGTTAGGAATGTCCTTTACTCATATTCCAGTCCTATTAATTATCTTGTCCAGAAGACGTTTTTCTTTTCTTTGGGTGTCGTTCCCATTTATTGCACACTTTTAATTTAAAAAACAAAAAACAAAAAAAAAACTTACATATCAAGATGATGTTGCTGGGTTGAACACAAACTGGTTTTACGGTAAGAACCGTGTGCGTTCACCACCGCTCTGCCCTGACTGCTGATAATCACCAACCTTTAACACCTGTGAGTGTGCAGCCGCTGATTACCTGTGTGACTGACAGCATCAGAGTGAGCCCGCCCTCCTCTAGTGGCAAAACAAATAAATAACAACAAAACTAAACACATACACAAACAATTAAACTATGAAATGGCTCCTACAAGTGCAATGAAGCAAAGATGAAGTCATGTGGGATGAAGGTGCTGCCAGGCAGTGCAAGAGGCAATGCACAGAGTGCATGCATAGCTTGTTTGTTTTTTTATTTAAAAATAAAAGAATATATATTTATTTATTTGTTTTTATATATGAGTATAGAGGTGTTCAATAAAGAGCTGGGTCTTAAGTCTCTTCTTAAAGACTGACAACTTCCATCATGAGGTTGCATATTTGCTTACTTATGCGATATGCTGGGTTTGACAAAGTTGTGAAACATATGTCATCCACAGAGCTATAGCAGTTGCCACAGTAACCGTCGTCATTCATTCATTCATTGCGTTCTGGTCAACCGTGGTGCGCGCTGCGCTGGATTCTCCTGATTGGACAAGCCCTCGACCATAGAGGGGACCATACCATACCGGAAAGAGGGGGGCGTGGAGATCTCTTAAAGGCCTCTTGCATAATATTAGGCGCTTTAAGTTCGTGTACGTTTCAGGTCCCTTACCCATCAGGCGGGGCCGGTGTTTATGGCTTTCACTTTTTATCTTGTTTGAGAAAAAACTGGAAGCCATTTTGTTTTTATTAGCCATTGAAGTAATGAGACGAATAAAGACGTTAGTAAATGAATACCCACATGAAAACAGAGTGAGAGTTAAGAATATTAGAGGTAAATTTTCATCAATAAACCGTGAGACCTCCCTTAAACACATTAGCGATTTAAATTAAGTTAAACCTTTTTTTTAGTTTCACCTTTGCTTCAACCACAATAAACTTGACAAGCTCGCTGAGATAAAACTTTTTTTTATTTTTTTATCAGACATTCTGCTTAACGATGGGGGAGTTTGGGGTGTGCGTGTAATCAAGCACCAAGATGAGGAAGACTTGCTACCTGCAAGACTAAATTTGGGGCTACAATGCCCGCCTCCAGGTCTGACGTGGAAAAAAGAGACAGGATTTCAGTCACAGTTCTTTCTGTCGGTCAAAGTTAGAGCTAAAATTTTCCACAACCCGTTAATATGATGGTGCGCGACATCTCCAACAAATGTATTCGACGTAGTTAATTTTCCGTCGGTACAAGTAGGACGTCATTGCTCTGCAGTATCGAGCGATGTAGTGGTGGAGTTCAGGAAGACAGCGGCGGGATGTGATTCGCCAGGACAGCTGTCACTCTCCGGCTATAGGAAACGTAAGGCTAACCAGCGCCGCTCCGCCGCTGTAGCTAGCGGTGTGTCGGCGTATATGCACACATTGAATGAAAGTCAGTGTAGCAGGCTGTGGCCACCACCACCGTCTGACAATCTCTGCACACAGCCGAGTCAACTCCAGAGTGCTGCATCTGGTGAGATATCAGCACATATAAGCTCACAAATTGGCCAAAAATAATCTGCCTAAGGCTGTCGCGAACGGGGAAGGTAAGAGACATTTGCATCCACGTTAGCCGGACTCTCCTAGAGCCCAGTATTTCTGGTTAGACAGGTAGGTTAGCAAGCTAGCCTAACTGACCAACGTTACTCGCTGCCAATTGTAGCGTTTGCTCATTGAACAATGCGGCGGAATTGCATTATAATAATTACCGAGGCCCGTAACGTCCGTTAGTCATTTCGCTGTCATTGGCCGGGGTCGGCATGTATCAGCGTTACCGGTAGTGGCACTGTCAACGTTAGCGCCCTGGCTAACTGACTGATGATCGTGCTGTATGTCATCCAGGCGAGCTTGCTAGCTGTTCTCGCTCGCTAACCGTGTGCGCTTGGCGTTAAGTGCGAAATTGATACTTCGATGCGGCGACTGAAACTGAGCACCTACTGACGCCGCCTGTCTGTGTCCGTGTCCGTGTGTGTGTGTGTGTGTGTGTGTGTGTGTGGAGCAGCAGGCTGTGTGTGGCAATGAAGCGGGTCACGGCGCAGCTCGTCGCCGGTCTGGTTGCAGCAGTGCTGTCGCTGCTGGCAGAGCAGTGCTGGGCGGACGGCGGCGGCGGCGGCGGCCCCAGCCTCGCTGAGCGGGTTATCTGGGCTGTGAATGCCGGAGGGGAAGCGCATGTGGATGTGCACGGGATTCACTTCAAAAAGGACCCCTTGGAAGGGAAAATTGGCAAAGGTGAGTACTCGTTGATTGACGTGGACATCCGTGTGTGTGTGTGTGTGTGTGTGACGGGACCTCACCCGTACGGTGTCTCTGAGCCTGAAATCGCGACACTAAAAGTTGTAGGTTGGAGAGACGTGTCTAGCAGAGCGGTCTGCATGGTCTGGCTTCCGCAAGTAACCACAGACTAATAAGGCGCATATTGGTCTTCGGCTCCGCCCCCTCTCAGCATGCAGGGGGAGCAGGTGACGAGATGATAAATTTGTAGTGAGTCATTTTTGGTTCTGGAGCAGAGATACTAATTGCAAGTATGAGTGCAAACTATATGGTAGTTTGCCATTTGAGACAGATGGGCTTCCTTTGAATGCTGGGAAAGCTCTGGGCCTTGCACAGGTGCAATGTGGTGCCGTACACAGTTTTAAACACGATTTCCCCCAGTAATGCGGAGAGTGGCGTGCACACTAAATCTCCTACTCTTCTTCTCTAGCGTCTGACTATGGGGTGCGTTTGCCGATTCTGCGCTCCAGTCCAGAGGACCAAATTCTCTACCAGACGGAGCGCTACAATGAGGACACTTTTGGATACGATATACCCATCCGTGAGGAAGGCGACTATATACTAGTAATGAAGTATGCCGAAGTTTACTTTGCTCAGTCACAGCAAAAGGTATGGCGATGAATTGATTGAATTATTGTCACAAAGTGGGAATTCCATAAAAGTGCAATTTTCATCACCACATTTCCACTGGTTGAGTGGACAGTATGTGCAATTGGCACATTATCGCTTGCGCTTAATTAATCTTGCTTTGTCATTTTGTGCTTGCAACGTGTGCTCTTCCAGGTGTTTGATGTCCGCTTAAATGGCCATGTGGTGGTGAGGGGCCTGGATATCTTTGATCGAGTGGGTCACAGTACTGCACACGATGAAATAGTGCCCTTCACGATTCGGCGCGGCAAGCTGAGCGTACAAGGAGAGGTGTCTACCTTTAACAGCAAGCTCACCGTCGAGTTTGTAAAGGTCGGTGTTCTTCTCAACGAACTTATAAGAGAAATTTCTGGTTAGCACCGTCTGAGGAAAGGGGAGCGTCTTGTGATCTTAGTTCACCATGTCACGTTCATATCCAGTGAGTCTGCTGATCCTGTTCAGTTTTTTGAGGTGAGAAATAAGCCACAAATAAAAATAGTTTGAAACTTTGTTCGCTAATTTCTGTTATAGAGCAACATCTTAATGTGCCCAATTAGAGCAGTGATAATTAGTGGTTTTTAATAACAATGCATCAAACTACCGTACATAATAGCTTGGTTTTTGTTTTAAAGGATGAACCTGCAGAGAGCTGTCACTCAAATGTGCAGCTTCCATCAATCTAAAGCAATTTAAGGAGTCAGTGATCATAGCTCATTGTGTCATATTTCGCCTCAGCAGTCGGCAGGAAAAAACTCTGAAAATCCACTATCCGCCACTTGCTGACCATGAGATGGCAACAGAATCCATTAACAAGCGGGTGAACATATGGGTTGTTTTCCCTTCTGCACTTTTGGCTGCACTGAGCCAAATTATGCCTGGCTGATTTGTATTTCCACCACTGGATTAACCGTGCCAATATGTGCCAGGAATTTATTACCTCTGGAACAGGGCCAAAGCATGGCTGTCCCACTTCAGGGCAAGCTGCAGCGATGTCTCCGGTGTTGTTAGGCGCAACCCGTGTCTGTGAGGAAGACGTGACACAAATGCAGTTTTGAAATGGCTCCATTTTTCAGGTCTCCCACTATTGTAACCTTGATCTGAGTCTTTTCAGGGTGACGTTATGATTCAGGGATGTGATCTTAATTTGACCACAGGTGACCAGAAAAATCGGTGACATGCGGGTTTTAAAATGCACAGTTTTTATGCCTTAATGGCAGCACCAGCTGAGTCCACAGGCATTATGTTTTCGGGTTGGCCATCTGTATGTCTGTCTCATTCTTGCTCAAGGATGAACTGATTAGATTTTGGTAGTCAGAGGACAAAGATCAGGGTCCCTGTGATGCCACGTGTGCCTGTCTAAAAATATCCGAGGAACCCCTGGAGGGACCGTCTTAAAAATCTGGAAAAAAAAATTTAACTTGGAATCAAGGATCAACTGATTAGGTTTTAGTGATCAAAGGTCATTGTGACCTCAGAAAACACATTTTTTGCTACACCAACCAGTGCAGTTCACCGATTAATGCAAATTTCCACACAAAAGGATAAAATGATATAGCATGACATGAGATTTTGTATCTAAAAGGTCAAAGGTCAGTGTTTCTGAAATTCGTCCCATTCTTGATTGATTTACGTATTCATCCATTTTACTTTTAATATAGAGTATTTTATAGAATTTATTCAATGATTTCAGTACATATATTATGGACAGAAATGGATGTAAACTGCAACTTGACTTATAAGTGGAGACATGCATCTGCAGGGCAGTAATTCTACTTCTTGTAACTATAATTCAATCAAAATAATCAAAAATAAACCTAAAAATGTTGAAATTTTAAAACTGACTGATTCACAGTATTTTTTGGTTTCTGAAACATATTTTGTTAATGAGAAATGCAAACCAACTCCCAACTGTATTTTAGTGCTGTTCAGAAGGAAGAATTACTTGCTCATTCAGTAATTCTGCACATTAACCACGAGATGCTGTCACCTTTACATTAATGCGACGACACTAATTTCGGAGATGAGGCATGTTACTCTGAAACATTACAAAGTCCGACTGAGAAAGAATTTATTACTTAAATGGAAAACATAGTCCCGGAACTTCCTCAGAGTGGACATATAAAAGTGGCAGCAGATTTACGTAATGACGAATGTGTGCTGTTGACTGCCAGCGAGTGAGCCAACAGTGGCAGACTGTTGTGTGACATTGCCCCACATCTGCTTGGCCTTTGTTATAGTGGTTTACTTGACATATGCGGCAGGAATTAACATTTACAACACCGAGTTACGGCTGTCTGTAAAGTCGATGTCAAGTTTGTCACCTCCTACTCCGTTTTTTTAACTTGCTTATTCAACTTGCCATTAATTCTCTATTGCTTATCACTGTGATAAATGCCTGACCAGCTGATGACACTATGTTGGGATGACTTTGACTCATGAAAGTTAGTTTTGAATAAGCTATGAGGGCCATGAATCATACTCAACCAACATGACCTCTACTGTCATTATTGTCTTGAGGTTTAAACTTCATCATTTCCTCTTTATTCTGGTGCTAGTTGTTTGAGTTGTTCCTCAGTTTGTTAAACATCACCCGTCTAATTTTTAGACACTTCCTACAACCTTGCATTATTATTATTATTTACTGTTATCTGCCGTCAACACAGCACTATGTGATACTGCTACTTTACTTCCATTACTTTTGACATAACTTTGTGTCGACTCGTCAACAAACGTTAGAGTACACTGAATCTGCCTATTGTCATTTCTGCTTTACTCAATCATCTGCCTTAGACTAGCCCATTGTTAGATTAGGAACGCTTTATAAAATGTGCCAGGGAAAAAAGACACTCTTATTACCACTGATTGATTTTCAAATGATTTTGTCAGCGTTTGTTTGGCACACACTCATATTTGCGCCGCTACATTCAAAACACCAAGGCATCACAGCCGGAGAAAGAAACTAGTTCTGTTAAGTTTGAAAACTACTCACAGATAGTGCTGAGCTCGCCTCAGGCCATATCTGTAAAGCACGTGTTTGCCCTCAATTATTCCCTGTACAGTCAGCAAATAGATGTAAATATTGCTCATATTTCTTTTTTAAAAGTTCATCTATAGGCAGAGGAGTCACACTGCAGTGAATTCTCTTGGGTCACTCTTCCTCTCTGCACTTTGTTTTACAACAGATAAAAGTGAGACTTTTTTAATAATAAAAACCTTTTTTTCAATTGTTAAAACTATCCCAGTGATGAAATTGCAAAATATGTCCATCGCATGTTTTTGTGTGCTGCTCTCCACTGGTTCCGCCTGCAACAATCGCGGCACTCCAACCGTTTAATGGGTGATTCTCCAAAGCAAAAGTGATTGTATAGATATGCTGCTTGCAACTATATTTTAATTTCCTGTACTTGTGGTTTTAGCACTTAATTCAGCCTTTCGAAATGAAGCCTAATTATTTTGTTGCTTACATCTGCTACTGTTGTCTCTGCTGTGAGGTGCTGATCTATTCTGTGTTTCAGGGTTATTATGATAACCCCAAGGTCTGCGCTCTCTATGTAATGAAGGGAACACTAGAGGGTAAGTTGCTTGAAACTGCAAATGCACATCTCAATACACTGAGCAATTCTCCAGATGTTGGTATTCCAGATGTTATCTTAGTGGTGACATTGTTATATACCAGTGAACAGACTCATGTACAATTCTTCACTCGTGTCTTGACTTAAACCTCATCTGTCTTTTATTTTTGTTTTTACATGAAAGATGTACCAAAACTTCAGCCTCACCCTGGTTTGGAGAAGAATGAGGAAGACGAGGAAGACGAGGAAGATACTGAAGGAGGCGAGGAAGGTGGGAAGAAAAAGCTCCCGCCAGGTTCCAAGTACAGGGTCCAGTCCGGACCCCGAACACCAAACCCATACGCAGCGGACAACAGCAGCCTAATGTTCCCCATCCTGGTGGCGTTCGGGGTGTTCATCCCCACGTTGTTCTGCCTCTGTCGGCTGTGAGAGAAAACCCAGCCCAGGAGGACATGATGGACACGAGACTATGAAGGGGGGGGCGATAGGGGACGGGTGTGTGTGAGGGCACGGGGGTGGGGCAAGGGGACGGGGCAAGGGGACAACAGCGGCGCAGGTAAAAGCAAAAACACAGGAGGGAGCTTAAGGCTCGGAGAAAATCGTAACGACGGAGGACAAAAAAAAAGAAAAAGAAAAAAAGACTGATTTTTTTTTTTTGGAAAGTTGCTGCAGGTTGAAGCGAACGCTGCTGTCATTGTCAAATAGTATCGCTGAGGAGAGAAACGGAGATGTAGGAAGCGTTTGCCGCGGGGTCCTTTGTGAATGTGTTTCACATCCACCTCTGCTGACCTTTTATGAACAACATTAGTCATTTCCACTCAGAGACGGGGCAGGATTTACAGACGCCAGTCCTCCAGGTCTGAAACCACCTTTCAGCAGCTCTCGGATGCTCAGGAGTCATTCGTCTGGGCCTGTTTTTATAAACTCAAAGCCTTGTTTTGTACCGGGTGTAGCAAGGAAGCACATGCTAACACTCCAGCTCAGCATCTGGTCAGACACGTTACCCTCAGATCGGGAAACGGTGCTGCTCGGAAATCGGTTAAGACAAAATAGAAACCGCGAGTCAGACAGCCGGTGGAAATGCAGCTCCCATTTTTCTCAGCGTGTTGCATTTTTGTGTCTTTTGACTCGAGTCTAGTTAGTCCTGCGTTGATGTGCCATCGCTTACTTGCCATATGATGTTTAAAGGTTTTTAAACCAGCTCTGTAGCTAGTGAGCTTACTCGCGGTCTAACTTGGCTTGCCTTGGCGTAAAGGATGAGTTCCACAAATCTGTTAGTGACGTGTGGTGATGATTAACACACTTCCTTCACCAAGCTCTGCCAAAATACTGATTCGGGGCCTTAAAAGTGTCCGTCAGCAGTGATCACAAATTAGATTAGTCCTTGTGATTTTTTTTTTTTTTTTCTTCAGAAGGATCGATCCATTTTAGAAAATTCAGACATTACAATAGAGAGAATGAGAATGTTTAAACCTTCATCGGTTAAATCTTAGTCTTTCTTTTTTTTCCTTCTTCCTCAGTAACAGACACCAGAATTGCATTTAAGAAGCCGCAAAGTTTATGCTGAGAAATGCATCAAGATCTTTTCATCGCTGTATTAAATGTGATCTTTGCCTTTTTTCTTTTCCATTCATTAATTATGCATGTCTGCCTTTTTTTCACCAAAGAATGTCTTTGTTTATTTTGAAAGGAAAGGTGGAACTATGTAGCCTGATAAATTTGACAATATCTTAAACATGGCAGTGTGCAGTGCCTCCGCGGGGAGCCGGCCATTCAGAATCCTCATTGAGCGCGGTTACCGATGACGACCGATTTTGATAAATTACCCTAAAGGAGGATACGCAATTGTGTGAATGCTAAAGGAATGAATGGAGAGACGCTCAGAATCCTTTGAAACGCACTCTAGCTTTGATAGTTAACCCCGGCGCCATACTTTGACCGAAAAACTCTGTTTAAACTTTAAAATGTCGACTAGACTTTTGGCAGTTGAGTTTGTATTTTTCTAATGGCTATCTCCTTTTAGTTTTAATATCCTCTTAATATCACAGTTTAAGTTTCAAGGTTTGAAGCGTTTCAGAGTTTATACTGGTTGTGTATTGCGTGAGCTAGATTGGTAACATCACAGCTCAGAGTTAAGGGGATGTTTCAGATTCTCAGAATTTTCCGAACAATTGCCACTAGGGCGAAAAAATTTTATGTTCCGTGCACCATTTTCAGCAAAAACGTTGGAAAATTTGTGCCAATTCAGAAAATGTGACTGTCTAAACCGAGAGACTTGTAGATTTGTTCCAGGACCCTCTAAGCGCCGAGAGGCGCCCCTGACTTTGTCACTCGCTCCCATTTTAATGTGCAACCAAGATTTCTGTGAAAATCAAAGAAGTGAGCCTTTCCTAAGTTGTCGGCATTTTCACATTTTTGGGCCGACGCAGGAAGCAAAAATATATCAGTGTGATCGTCAGAGTCTCGTATAAAGTTTTAAGCCGCACGGTCTTCATACGGGAGGCAGTAGTTGGGAGGGTGTTCTCAGCAGGGGTTAACTGCCTCTGCCTCTGAGTACTGGTGGTGCAAACATGAGGTCGGCAGGCCCAGAAAGGTACCAGTGATGATCTTCTTTTTTTTTAACTAGCCGGCATTTTCACATTTTTGAGCCGACATAGACAAACAAAATATCACTACGATCGTCAAGACTCTCTTCTTTCTGAGCTAGTACAGTTTTTCTTTCAGCAGTTAGCATTCATGAGGATTTTCTGCAGTAAATGCAAATTCTATTATTTTTTTTTCCCTTTAGTCAGAAATTTGAGTTTTAGATTCAAAGTGGAGGGCTTTGTGGACAATAAACGGGCTGTGAACTTGAGTTGTCTACGTAGTTTGAGAACAGGCCACTGGAGCTGCTTACGAGTCGGTGCCCTTGTTTCATGCATCCCTAAAACTGTTCTGTGTGTACCACGAGCTCATCCACCCGCAGCTACCCAGCAAAGCATCGCTGCAGCTTAAAGATCAACATCCACCACCCTCCCCACACTCCGGCCTTTTCACATCTGCTGTCTTAAAACATCTTAAATGTCAAGTCTACCAATTTTCTTCCTATTTTCAGTGCAACTACTTATTGCGGTTCTTTAAGCAAACACAGACTTTTTCCCCCCATGTTTGAGCATTCTTTGCCGCTGCGTGACCACATCATCAGAACTTGTGTTTCAGTCTCACTTCTCACTTCTCATCCAGACTGAAGAGCGGCTTTGTTCTCAGCTTTTAATGGAGTCGTATTGTGAACCCTCCTCATTATGTATTCAGTTATGTCCCCTAAGTGCTCAGCTCAGCTCTAAGGATGATTTTTGTGGCTCTGCTTGTTTCACTAATGCGTCTTAAATCATTACCGCCGCCGCCAGTGTTGCTGTTGCCATATTTTTGGGAAAAAAAATGGTTAATCATTCACCTTCTATGGATCCCTCCTCACTCCTTGATTCTTTTTCTGGTCTCAGTTGACGGTGAGAGCACGAAGTTTGCGCCAGAAAAATATTTGGCCAGTTGTTTGCGGTTTCGGGCTTGCTGTTTTCATTTTTTCCGTCTTTACGAAGTTGTCAACTGAACTCGTGTTTAAGACATATAAGCACCTGGTTTGTTGTTGTTGTTGTTGTTCACATTGTGCAGCACCAAAGTCACTGAGTTCTGTTCTTCTGCAAACCTACACAGTCGCGTGTGTATATAAGGTACAGCGTCACACTTGGGATCGTGTGACAACAGTTCTGCTTGCTTTATGTCTGTGTTGTAGCTGAGGAAGACTAAGTGGCCTTTCTTCTGTGGAGGAACGGTTGTTGGTACAGAGTTTTAAAAATAGATATGAGGCGGGCGGATAAACTGGCTGTCAGGAAGTCAAATAAATGAGATTATGTCTGAAATTGTGGGATCTGTCATTCTAGTCTATATGATTTAGATCGGAGTGGGGCTGATCTGGAGATATTTTAATATGCTTGGGTTTGTATGTTTTGATTTTTTTTTCTCCTCAGGATATGTTTGTTTTGTTTTTATTTGAAAAAAGTGCTATTTTATTGGTGTGAAATTTTTTGCACTGCCTCGTGTGTTTGAAAATCATTTCTGTGTTTTTCTGTGTTGCGTTGAATTATTGAATACATTGTGCTTTGCCATCCATTGTCTCGAAGTCACTCCTTTTGTTAGCTTCAATCAAATCAACCCTTTATTTCCCCTCCACGTGTGTGTTAGGTTTCAGAGCCGGAATTTCTGTCGACATAAACTGCTCTTGTTGGACTCTTAAAGGGGGATGGCCGATCAGTCAAGAGAATTTCATGTGTCTTGAGGATGTTGTTGACCTTTTTCCAGTCATAAACCTGGGAAGGTTTGTGACAGACCTGCACAAAATGTACACGTCCAGCAACACGGTCTTATCTCTTTTATATACATTTTTCTCCTCGCCGGCCTTCCTCAGACATCAGTCCTGCTATTTATTGTCAGTGTCTCACACTTACAAAGTACAGGAGTGGAATAAAGATCTGCTCTGTGTGTCGTTCCACATGAGAACCAAAGAATTGCCGTCATTCCATCCAGATTCTTAAACGCAGTGTCTCAGTGTGATGCAAAGGGTTCTTTTTTTTTTTCTTTCTATGCCTGATAATGCGGTTAATAATTCAGGGGGAGTAAACATGTCATTTTTGGTATCGCTGATGATTATTCCTCTTCATGAAAACCCCAACCTACTTTGAAATCTTTTCACTGTCACACGTAAAGAGGCATTTTAATTGCTCCATAATTAATGTTAAAAAAAAAAAATATTGCCTTGGAGTGAGTGAGTACCATTTTTAGCTTGATGCTTTGTTTCCTTGTTTCTGGGTTTTCAAAGTAACTGTACATTTGAGTTGAATTTAAACTGACACAAAATCAAAACCTCAGCCAACTCCTGTCATCCTGGCAGCAGACCACATCAAACAGCTGCTGCCGACCACGCGGTGCAAGTGTGCGCTTAATTTTAAGTCCTACTGTATAAATACACGTGTTGGACAAAAAAAAAAACAACAACATTCTTTTGGGGGCTGTAGGCAGCAGCAGGTGGACTAAGAAATGTATTTGAGTTTACTCAGATGTGGTATATATCTGCAAAGTGGGAAATGCTGGTAAATGCTGTCTCTTTTTAATAAATGTGCTATTTTATCAGAATGTGTTGCTGCACTTATTTGACTCTCTGGACATTTGTTCTTTAACTCTCTAGCAGTCCAAAATGTGAATTATACAATTCGGCATCACGTTTTAACGCCTTCAATCCGAAGTATGACCACCATATTATTTCCTAAGGAGTGAACCAATCAGCCGCTGCTCTAGTCAGCAAGGCCACAGCTCTTGCACTTTGCCTTTGTTTGTCCAGGTGGGGGGTTTTTCCCACCAACTGTGAAAACATATAACCTCATATCAAAAAAAAAAAAAAAATGGTGACGTGAGATGAAGCAGCTGTACAAATTAGACGGGGCCACAACCAAAGTGGCAGCGCTCCTTTTGAAATCTCCCCTCTCCAGCCGTTGTTGGATTGCATTTTAATCACCAAAGAATAACTCCATAAACATGGCGCATCACATTCAAAATTTACATATTAATATATACTTTACAAAACATCTGATTTATAAATTAATAGATTTGACATTGAAGTGCATTGTTTCGTCCATATGCGTTGAGGCGGCTGCGTGGGCCGCCGGTCGGAGGAGGGTGAGTGAAACGTTCCTTCATTCTCAGCACAACTCGGTCCGGTCTGGGTTGTGACTTCATAGGTAGTACAGAGCCAGAAAAGGTGTGTGTAAGAGGCGGACGCCGCTGCTCTCGCAGGCGAGCCCGCTGCCAGCCTGACTGCAGCCTAAGAGCAAGCCCAGCTGCCCCCACGCATCTCCAGCAGTGTCCTGTCCGGCTCCCGCGGTGGGCTCCTCTCGCAGGGGACTCCCCCTGGAAGAAAACACCCGCTGCACGTTCTCCAATCTGTGGCCTCCCGCAGCACCACCCGTCGCCTCCTGCAGACGCTGGAGGACGGGCAGCAGATCCACTCTCAGTTCCACCGTGTTACCTCTTGACCTTAAACTGTACCTAAGAGAGGTCAAGCAGGGAGATGTTTAGATCTCGGCACTCCTTCTTCAGAAGGATTTTTATACTGGCCACGAGAAAGAAGTAAACGTGGAGGATCATAGAAGATTTGAATATTTACCTTGTCGGAAGGTTGCGCTTTGCCATAGTCCGAAGCACAGGGTGGATGTCCAGATGCTGAGGGTTTGAAAGCTGGAGATGAAGCTCAGCTCTCATCACAGACATTGATAAGATCTCCCTGGTGAGGACAAACTCCGCATCTGTGTCTGAAAAGGAGGAAGAATATCCATTAGGTTCATAACCCGAACTGGAAGAGCTTTTTATGTTCCAGCAGCTCAATGTGAAATTCCAGGAATCAGAAAAGGTTCTCCACCACAGAGGTGATGTTTTCACTCCTAATACTTTGCTAATCTGTCAGCAGGGCACCTCAACAACTCTTGGAGACTCACTGAGGCTCATTTGCATGCAGATAACTTGGTCTGCAGCTGAATGAATCCAGTCCTAATGTCCCCAAACTGATTTTCAAACACATTAACTTTCAAACAACTTCATTCTATAAGATAAAATGGACAAAAAAAGAGAAAGAAACGCATGTGACAATTGTCAGAGGACACAATTCAAAAGCAGAGAAAAGGACATGTTTGCGTGTGGCTACATGAAAGATTGTATCCTTTTGCATGTTATATCCTATGTGTATGTTAAATAGTATGTAGCTCAGTTGCAGCATTACTCGTTAATAGCCAATAAAAGTGTTGTTTTAACATGATCCACACTGGGTTTTATGTCATTTTTAAAACAACATCCGCTGTACAGAATTTGATAAATATATACGGTTTTAAAATAGCGAGGCTGCTACTCGCTCGCTCCTCGATCTAAGGATCACATGTAAGGCGCCAGTTGAACTGTTCCTAGTGGCGTGTCCGGTTGTTGCTTTGCCAGATGGAGAATTCTCCGCCCTGCTCGAGGTTTTGTACCTTCCGCTCTTCACCGGCCACTTGTGAAGACAACAGGTATTCGAAATGTGGCAGTTGGTCTAATTAACATATACAGTTTTTTCCTGGTTGAGGTTTGCGTCCCATCACCTGGTTCATGGCCTTAATCGCTGAGCTTACTGGGCAAACAGCAGAATCAGATACTCACTGTGTGGGGGGGGGAAAAAGGCGTGTGCGTGTGTGTGTGTGTGTGTGTGTGTGAAAGAGGGAGAGAGAAAGC
>CAAKHG010015976.1:7473-17984 GCA_901007715.1 Dactylopterus volitans | reverse complement strand
GCGCCAGGTTGTCGTGTCACTCTCTATCTATCTATGTATCTATGTATCTATGTATCTACCTATCTATGCACACACACACACACACACACACACACACACACACACACACACACACACACACACACACACACACACACACACACACACACACACACACACACTATTCCCCACCTTGCACCTGTTAGGTCATTGAAAAAGAGATGAAACCATTTCTGACTGCAGATTGATTTTTAAAATATCATTTTGCCCCTACTTCCTTTTGACCCCACCCTGCCTACCCCCACATTACCGCCTATAGCCCAGACTACCTCCCACTCTGTCCCCCACCCTAGAGATAGACACTGTATGGATGGAAAGAAATTAAATAAATAGATAAATTAAAGAGTGTGTGTCGGTGTGGGTGTGGGTGTGTGGAGCCCCCGGGACCCCTTGCCATCAGGTGCAGCTTGATATATTGACTGCTCATGTTATCAGTGAGGTCCCCCCATCTACCGTCATTTTTACTGCTTCCTCTCTCTTCTCCTGGTGGCAGTTTTCCAATCTTGCCGGGTTCCGCTACCAGAATGCGATTTTTAGCCATCACTGCCACCTGCCTGTTTTTAGCTAATGCTATTTCGTGCAATAAATCCTGTTTGAAATACTGTATATACCTGTCCTTTGGTTAGATAGGAGACATTTGGCTCTAGATGACCGCACATGCCCCTATATATCCCCTTGTTGTAAAACATAGGATTGGGTATTGTGCCTCGTCTGGTGAGGGATAAAGAGGCTTTGGCGATGTTACTGCATATGGGGTCATTTGAAGATGAATGGCACTTGTCGGAGATAGAGGGGCTTATATGTGGCATTATTTGCAACGACTGAAGGGTTAACTTAATGGGATAATTTAGTGCAACTTCAATTTAAGGATTTGAAGTGGTTATTTTTTCTTTAAAAAAGATCATTTTAAATTTCCGTTGTCCCTTTGGGAGTTGTTTTGCATTTAGGTAGATTATAGTCTTGTCCAAAGTGCAGGAGAGCAAAATCCTTGATCACCTCTGTTGTGGGTTGCAAATACTATGCATTGCTAACATCAAAACTACCCTGCTTTCTAGCATCGTGATGATAGTGTTAAAAACCAGGCTAAATACATAATAAGAGTGCACATCTCATCAGACTCAACTTATTATACGATATATAAGCAAGCAAAAAAGCTGAGAATCATTTAAATTTCAAAAAATGTGGAAACAATTCAATTATGTTCTGGTTTTGATTTACTGAAAAGACAATTCCAACCTTGATGACCTTTCATATAAATTTCACCAAATCGCAAACTCTTCCCTCTTTTACTTCCACACCTATGTCGACCTCATAATCTGCCTTCCTTATAGAAGCCGTGTACGGGGGCATGGGTGGTGTGCAGGTTTCTTAGCCCCAAGGGGTGGGGGTTTTAATCACACACACACAGCCACTTTGACCAGTGTTACGTGCTTGTTTGATACCATGTACATTCTGACCTACCCTGACCTCACTCTTGTACACACACAGCAAAATTGCTTTGTGAAATAAAGCTGTCAGTTGCAGGACCCAAATAAAAAACAACCCTCTCTCAATACTCTCGAAACCCATGCCCATGACACCGGTGAAATATAGATATAAATTGGAAGTGGATTAGTTTTTTTGATCTTAATTCACGTTATGACAAGGTATAGGAAGCCAGGAGTTGGTTGTAGTTGGTCTTTGTGGCCACAAAATTAGACTGCAGTTTGAGTTTCACAGGTGTTTCCTTTGAGGCTTTAGTAATTATCATAAATCCAGTTGAGGATTAGCGTCATGGTGCAGGTTTGCTTGATATAAGACAAGAAGTAAATTCAATTTTATTCTGCTCAATATACTATCATTCAGTGATTCAGCATGCAGGACTTTATAGGCCTTCCAAAGGCAACCTTTCTGTATCATTGATATCATGAAATTTAACTCACAACTCTGTTCGAGATGTTAAAGTCTAATTGTGACTACTTACATATTTTTGGCAAATAGAGGAAAAAGAACATGTATAAGCACAATTCAAAATGTGACCATTAATCATTTGACTGACTAGAATGTCTCCGGTGCAGCTTTCCATTTATCATCCTGTGCATTCTTTCAGGTGTCTTAACAGGTGTGAAGTCTCATGGTCCTCTCTCATACTCTGATGCTGATACCATCCTCTCATTTGTTACAGAACTGTGCCAGTTCCCGACCATCCAGCTCAGTTACCAGCACTCGCCCTGTCAGTTTCCCACCTGGAACAACCCCAAGCCAGGAGGAGGAGGCGGCCTGTACCTTCCACTGCAGCAACGGCTCACATCAGGGAAAGGAGGAAGAGAGCAGCAGAGGTAAGTTGTCAAATTAAACAAGGAAATTCAAGCTCCTGGATCCACCGTATCACAACTATGGATTAAGGTTTCTTCATGGTAATAGTTATTAAAAACGAGATGTTACTTACAGTACAATTTTGGGAATCCTAAAGAACAGAGTAGAGGCCAGGACAGGCCTTTGTAATTCATGATCATGGCTTATTGACTTACACTTAAACAATGTGTGATTATGGGCTGTCCTGCGCAAAAGTTGACAATGGTGAAAAGTGGTGGTCATAATTAATTCGAAACAGAAGAGTAGTGTAGCTGGATCACCCAAGCAGATGATTTGACTGTGCTTTAATATACTTTTTGTTTTTATGAATTATATTAGTGAGGAATCTCTTTTGTATTATCAGAAACAGACACTACAGACTGCAGTTTCACTCTGATGTAATAAAATTCTCTGAAAAGCTCTTTCAGTATAGTGGATATAGTAGCAACTTTCATAGTACGTATATCCAGTCCTCCAAATATACCCATGGTTTGAGCCTTACTGTGATAAATGTAACCCTAATTAGCTGCTGCGAGAACAAGTAATTACTCCTGCTGGATCTCTGGCTGACTTATACAATACAGTTACTGCTAGAGCTTTGTAACGTTGATCAGCTTCACACAACAGAAAGGAGAGAATCTCAAATTCAACTATAGACTAGTTTTCTGCCATTTTCAATGTTTATTAGAAAATTTTATTTGAGCAGCTGTCTTTGAGCCTGGACCTGGCGCTGTTTACCTCATTATCGTTGTCAGTGATGCCAGCTACTGAGCATGCGCGAGAATCGTTTCGCAGGTAGCCGCCGGCTCTCGCGTTGCTTTAGAGAAGCAAACTGTTAAAGCCATGATTGCTAGTCTCGCGACAGCCGATCCATGACTCTACAATCAATCCTTCTAAGGATTCATGGCTGATTCGTATCGATTGAGGAGGCAGCTACTGAAGCAGACGTAGCTCTCACTTGTCAAAACGAATATCCGGTTGACTCGGTTAATCGCTCACAACCCTATCTATGCTTGTCATATTTTGTTAACTGTCATCAATTTTAATGACAATTAAAAAGTACTCCACCACACATCAAAGTTTGTTTTTAGTCAGGAGAAATACTACAACTGTTGTGTTGGTAAAGTGTGGTGAATAGTATATATTCTCCCACCATTCCAGCTGGCTTATCTGCAACACATTACTCTGAAGCAGTCCAAATGTAGCTGCTGGCCTGCTGAGTGAAATCAGACATCAGAAATCTCCTATTAAACTGTAATGCTAACCAGACACCCTGGCCTCAGCCTGCCTGCGTGACCCGTGCTTCACTCAGCACAACCAGAATTTTGGTTGAGGAAAAGATCAGATCCAGTCACAAAACAGGCACATAAAGTGGAAGAGTTGGATCCCTGTTGACATTCTTTGATTTCAAGAGAAATGCAAAATGCAGCGATATCCTGAAAATACATCCTCTTAAATTATGACTCTTAAACCATCTGCATCCTTACCTGGTAAATACTGTGTCTTGTGGTCTCGGTTCAACCCCCTCATCAACAATCGCTGCAATCACATTTGAAGAGTACCTGTTTCTATTGCTCTTTTGTTGCAGCTCTGCGCTACAGTCATACTTATTTACGATATTTCCTTTGCATGGTTCCCAACACTATTATCACCTCTTTAACTCAGCACACAGTCCTTAAGCCAGTCTTTTTTTTTTCCAATACAACCAGATTAATGAAAACCAGCGCGAAAAATAATGTTTAGTGTAACACAGTCGCAGAAACAATTGATTGTCAAGTGATATTATTCAGTCCATTTGCTCCTTCAATCTAGCCCCGACTCAGTGCTGTGACATGTAAATAAAGTCAGTGTGATTGAGTGCTGAGACTGGCAGCAGAGTGCTCATATGTAGGTACAAAATAATGCTGCTATGTATGTGTTATATGTAGCTGGGATACACATGGCAAACTTGCACCCACACTGTACTACAACCAATCATCATCATCACAAAATATACATTGCTAACTGTAATCTGATTCTACATGAAGAATATATAATTGGTAAATGTTTCAAAAAGGTCTGTGATGCTGAAATAAATCAGCAAAAGGACATTTATGTGGCGTATTCTTGCTAAAGACACAGGTGTACTCAAGAGATATAGGACAAAGTGAGATAAAAAATAATTAATTTTTTACAAACTCTGTTGTTTTATTTACACATTCATCATGCCATTTTGGTACTTTTGTGCATGACTTGCTTGTGCTCGTGATAGATAATTTTGAAATGTGACGATGATTGATTAAACTTACACAATTACACAATTCTGATGTTTATCACATAGTGGAATACATCCTTTAAAAAAATAGCATTGATATTCAGTCATTTTGTTAAAATTTGAAAATGATGGCATAAAAGATGCTACAGATTTGGCACAGCACGTCCTATCTCCTTAAAGAACAAATAGATAGACCCATTTTTCCGAACAATAACGACAGCATCTTCTAAGTCAGAGTGGCATGTTTCATGCACAAGGTCAACCCCTTCATGGTTGTAGGTGGGGAGCAGGGAGGTGTGCTTTTGATACATTTATGTCTTTCTGTCTTTCTGCTGTTTATTTAAGTTGGTTGGTGCACATGTTTAAGGCAAACAGTGGTTAGGTTGAGTGCATTTAGTAAAAGAAATAATAATCTGCACAATTGAAAAAGCACATGGTTGCTGTGAGCACAAGAAGACAAGTGCATGTACCAGAATAGATGAGGAATCGGGGAATGGATGGGGTTTTGAATTGAAAGGGGAAAGGTTGTGTGGGTGTTTTGGTGTGTGCATGTGTGTTGCATTCCTGATGAGATGGTCCCACACAATGGCTGAGTTGAAGGTTGCAAGCCCTTTTAAACAAGAATAATAAGCTGGGTCACCCGTGTTGCCTCATGTTGTCTTCTAGCTTTGTTAAAGCCTCCTTCTCAATGAATAAAGAGGGCCAAGCAGTTATCTTTCTTTTATGGCTCATGCTTCGAATGAAAAAGGTTGTTAAGTTTTTTTGTGGGGCTTTTTCGTGTTTTAAGGAACGCTTGGCTGGATTGTAGGTATTGTTTTATTACTCCTAAAATGCAGCTATCTCTTGCTGTTTAATGTCCAATTAGTGACACTTTGGATGATGATGATGATGATGCATTAAGATGGCGCATCCTTAGCATCCACTTATCATGATGATATTTATAAATGTGAGGATTTGAACGGAATACCCCATGCCTTCAGCTAACTGTGTGTAGCAGCATGATGCCATTTTCAAAAACTTGGTCCCAGCTAGAAATAATTAGATCCAGTCTTGCAACTTACACTATAAAAGTGCATGATTTGGGCATCGCATTCTCCAGTACTGACAACGTGCTGTTGATGTAGACTGGACACTATTTGGAATTGTCCCTGCATCATGCAATTAGCGCTGCCTAAATTTTGTTTTTTAAGTTGCGGTTCGGTTCAAACTTCGGTTCGGTTTGGACATTTAGCAGTCGCTTGAATCCGTGGTTTTCAACAACAGAAAAGCGACACATGTCCAACGCCATAAAAACCCCAATAGCATTGGTAATTGCTTTTGCTTGCTCTGATTTTCGGGCCAAGTTTCATTTTGAAGGCTTCATGAAGATCTGGTTGTTGTCGTGGGCTCGTCGCTGCTGCGCCGGGCTGAGTGAGGTCTCTGTCGCCGTGATATCGCTTCATATGCGCTAGCATGTTTGAGATGTTACCCCTCGCTCCCACAGACAGTTTCGCTGAACACAAACAACAAATAACTTGCATCTTGATAACAACACGACCACCAGCCTCTGTATTCTCAACTGGAAATCCAAAATGCCTCCATACGGACAACCGAGGAGCCGCTGGAGAGTCTGCTAGTTCAGGTCTGTCCGGCATCAACACATGTGAGAGGTTATGCTGTGTTCAAGTGCTCCTCGTAATTTTGACATGCGCGACCAAACCGCGGTTCAAGATGAGAAAACGAGTCACTAAACCGAACTCCTCTGAACCGCGGTTTAGCGGTTCGGTTCAAAACCGTTACACCCCTAGTTAGACCTATTGATTGATCTCCTGCCTACCCATCTACCACAGGCCTTACTATCTACCTACCTACCTATCTAACTAAGTCATTAACTTGGACCTAATCATCATGAAGCTCAGCTCATGCTTATGCAAATTCAGACACTGCAAATAGTCTGTCAATTTACGGTGGTATCCATCACGCACTGCACGTCCTTTAACACATTTGGTGTGTGCACCCCTTTGACTGACTGACTGACTGACTGACTGACTGACTGACTGGACCACTTTCAACATGGAGGAAAAGATAATCCAGTATCCTGAAGTCCTTACAAGTTCATGTGAGCAATCCTGATTTCTGGTGTCATATCCAGTTTACGTAACCCAGCTTGTAGGAACCATATGCCTGCACACTGCTGACACCTGACACCCCTTCCTCTTTTCCTAACATGTGTTTCTCAACATCCTTCGCAATTAGGGGCCTTGTAGATAAAGTGGGGCAGTGGTCTATTGCTAGAATCCTCTGCAGATCACACACAGATTGTTTGCTGACACCACAATGGGGTTGACTCCCCCTCACATCCCTCCACCCCCACAAGATCACTTGTCATGCATGTTTAGGCCAATTCATTGACATGCAACAGGATCCCCCTGCTGCAAAAATACAAAAAGGGTTTCCCCTGTGTAATGACAGCATGCTTGCAACAGTATCATCTGGGTACTAGCTGTTGAATCAGTTTCCCTGTGCACAAGCCCACTTTGTACAACAGGCATTTTGAAAAGTTGTGGAATATTGACAAGGTCAAATGTCAAATAGAAATGTTTTGGGTATGAATACTGGTGGTATACAAACCAAAAAAAACAAAACAAATTGTGCCAAATTTTTTGAGGCACTGCATATAAGGTTTAATCAGGATAGTGTGGTGAACTTACATAAAGTGCAAGTCAGTGCACATTAAATGCCGTGCAATGCTTTGATGACGAAAATGAGGACAAATGCGTCTCCGTGTTCTCATTGAGGAAAACAGGTTTGTAAATTGGGGAATAATCCCATGCAAGTGCTTGTCAATCTCACATTTCAGTATTTTCTGCATAAGTTTGGGTCATCTGCTATAATTAATCTGTTTGTGACATACATGCAGTACATTTTAATTTAGCATGATCATTACTGTAAATGCCTTGACTTGCATGTCTTACCTCAGGGCATTCATGTGCAATGGCACAGAGGAAGGCAAATGACAGACTAACCATAGCCACAGTCATAGTAATATATTTGTTGTTAGTTGGACTATTTCAAATGAGAATTTTAAAGACAAAGTTAAAACTTGTGCTGGGGAAACATTTTCCATTAGTTCCAACTGCAATAACCAGCCAGGGGTATTAAGACACCAACCGTGCCAGGAAGAATAAGAAGAATTTGTCGCTGTGGGAATTTACATCACATCGATAATTACCACGGCAGAATCACAGACACTGCAGGCGAGGCATGTGTGCGTGTCTGTGTGACAGAGAAGTATCTGGCCTCTGAGCGGCAGCTTGTGTTCATTGTCTTACTGATGCAAAGTGATGTGCACTAATTCTACATCTGGTCTAACCAAACAGGGCTCAAAAGTTCAGCCAACTCAACAGGGGAAAAAAAAAATCTTTTTTTCTTTTTTTATGCATATCACTTGCTTAGGACTTCCCTCCCCTATCCTCTTTCTCTCTGTGTGTGCATATTAAAGTTGATGCATTTTCCTTGCATTTTTTTTTTTTTGCATTTTGAAGTGATTGACAAATAAGTGGATATGACTTTTATGTTTGTATGTGTGTGGACGGAGATTTGGCTTGTTTGCTTGGCTGTTGAGGTGTGTGGCCCTGAAATGGGTTCTTGTCATGTGGACTGAGGCTTTGAGGACTTGATTGTAGGCTCAATGTAAATACTCAAACAAACAGGTTGCGGTAAAAATGTGCTATTGGTTTGCTATGTATTTACATTCCTCTTCCTCTCTCCCACTTCATTTCGCTGGCTCTCTCTCTTCCTCTTTCATCTGATTTGTTAATTTGTTGTTATGAAATAGCTTCCCTTTGTTCTTTCTTGTGCTCTCCCTCCCTTCCAACTGTCTATCTACAACTGTATTTGTGAACAATATTGCAGGATTTCAGGTTTCGTGGTTTCTGGCTGAAATGAAGATTTCAATAATCAGCTAGAGCTCCGTTCAACATTTCTCACATCTGTGTGAAAAATCTCAAAACATTCTTTTACCATTTTTAAAGCACTTAAACAACTGCATTTCTGCATTCATACTACGCTCTGGCATTTGACATTCATCACACCTAGTGAAACAAATCAAACGATGAAATATTGAGCCCATTTGCTCATTCTTAAGTGGCCTTAAGCGCAACTGTTTATGCATATTCACCCAGCCGCTGCAAAGCATACCAGACTTTTCGAAATTGTTTTCTGCAGCTGCTCTGCATAACATTGCCAGGCTATCATACGCAGGCGAAAGTCTGGTGAAGGGAATCTATTCATAATTCAAAGAAACAACAGAGCATGAGCTGTGGCGTTGTCAGATATAACAAATTGAGGTGGAAAAGAGTTGAATTTGTATCTGCTTAAGGAGGTGACTGCATTATACATACTGCAGGTGCTGCTGAGTGCGTGGTAATAGGATATATGATGGATGGCTGAGCTGCATGGGCACCCATTCCTTTGGCTTACTCATCTATTTATCTGCTTATTTATTTATTCCTTCACCCAGAGAGACCCTCACAGACTCAGGATTTGCGTAAGATTCAATAGTGCCTAAAAGAGGCAAACTGTTAGGCCATTATGGAAATGGAGCTGAGCACTCAGAGGTCTGGAAGTCCTCTGTCGAGTGCGTGTCAGATGTACTGATGTCTGTGCTGATGTTCAATGGTGGTGTTGGTGGTTTAAGGGGGCCTGCAGTGTGCAAAACCTTGATAGTTCTTCTTTTAGCTGAACCAGAGAACAAAAGTGTGAGACATTTTTTCTTGTAGGAACGTTTTACTAACAAGAAATGAACTCTTGCAAAATTTATTGGAACAATCATGCATGCTTGTCCAGACGAATTTCAACATTGTTGAATTGAGATATTGTCTCTTGAGGGCGCCTTACTTTTTCTCCCATGTATTCACAAATGGTAGAGTGGTCAAAAACCCCTATCCTCAGCCATATGCACCCCTGGTTGTAGAGGACAGAATCTCACCAAAGCCTCTACTTAGTCTGTCCCAGATGTGCTACTGCCAAAAATATTTAAATTCCCCAAGTGCGTTTAAAGACAAAATACCCCAAAAATTGTTATCAGACTATGGCGGCCCTGAAAATAGTGTGTTATGCATCCATTATGTCTAGTTGATTAGTTTAGATTCGATTAGATTAAATTATTCAAGAGTACAAGTCAGTTGCCCTTTGACTGCTGCCTTACCATATCCCTCAAAGACCTGCATCTGCCCCGGAACAGATCCATGTCCCCGGGCCTGGCTTGCTACCTCTGACTCCACTCCACCAACTCCTTGTCAAGCAAAAAGGGAAGTAAATGTGCATGGCATAAATCTGTACTATCCAACCATTTAGATACATATGCATTCAGTACAGATTTTTCGCAAGTGTTCTTCCTTTCTTGTTCGTAATGCTTTTATGGACTTTGTGCAGAATTTCATTTGCAAATGCACACTGACCACCACAGTACTAAAGCATTCACCTCAACTACCACAGCTGCCAACAGCACCCCGAAACCAATATCAGCACCTCTACTCTCTCCCCCAGAACATTTTTCCATCATCCTCATCTGAGCCGCCAATAGCAATGGCATAGCAGGCAGCTTACGAGGAAGCAAAGTGGGGAAGAGAATGGGGGGGTAAAGGGGCAAGTCAGGCCGTAGATCAGGGCAGGGAGGATGGCGGCGCGACCAGTAGGTGACAGGGGAATAACATCCCTTTCTCCTCAATCGACAGGGAACATAACTCCTGCCTCTCCAGGGACAGATTGAGAAAGGCAATAGCCCTAGAGGCTGTGAAGCACGGATGCTTAGGAGAATTGAAAGTTAAAAGAAAAACGCTGTTTGCCGAGCCACTACCACTGATTCAGCCGACAGCACCACTATTCACCACTGGAATTTTCT
>CAAKHG010015975.1:17290-34668 GCA_901007715.1 Dactylopterus volitans | reverse complement strand
TTTACCATGTCAGGTCATCAGTACAACACAAATCACACACACACACACACACACACGAAAACCTGCTGATGATAGAGGATGACAGAGGGTTCTGTCGCGGAACTGAAACTGCTTACTGGATCAGGTGGGGGGAAAAACCTCTGAGTGTGTGATATGAATGTTTGGCAGTAGACAGCAGGTAGGAATTTAAAGTGTGTGTTGTCTCTGGAGTTAATGTGCTACAATCTGAGGAAAAACATGGGACTTCTCTTCCAACCACCTAGTCAACAACACTGATTGTAAAAACGATGGAGTGGTGTAATCACCCGTGATTACACCGTGTACAACACAGGACATTTTGTTTCCAAGCGACAAAGAAAGCAAGCATCATTTTACATTTTAAGGAAACTGTTGAACGGATACATATTTTGACAGGACTAACACATTGTAATCTATATGGCTTCATCTGATTAGAAGGCAACTCAGCAGACAAGAGGACTATTAGTCTCCATAAAACAATCCACAGGCGTTAAAATGGTGCTAAAATATTTGTGTGATAACTTAAAATCTCTGTTAAGAACTTAAATAGAGTATTCATGTTAAGAAGGTTCGACAAAGTTCGCCTTGCTGCATTATTGTAAATTCAGACTGTCACACCTGAATGAGCATTCATCTGAAAGGGAACAGTTTTGCTGCTAAACACAGATGTCGCTGCGATAACACCGAGCTCCGCGGATGTAAAGAGCTCGGCTCAGTTTAAGATGTTTCTCCTGTGTGCAGCTGGCGGTGCACAAGTGAAGCGTATTCGGGTGCAACCGAGCTGAAGGGCACGCTACATCAGGATGCTGTACCGATATTTGCTCCATGTCTGCACTGAGAATTCAAGAGGCCTGTGCTGTGATGTCTTCTCGGTGTTACAGATGATTCTCTTTGCCGAGACAGACGTCTCTTCATGGAGCAGTGAGCGATCAAAGACGGGAGAAGGAGAAAGTGTCGGAGCCGACGCTCAACTCTGCTTCCACGGTGCCGCTGAGTGAGGCTGGTAATTTTAATCGAGTGCTATTTTAGGAAGCCTTTATAGAGCAAGTGTGAGTGACTGGTCCCTCGTTCATTCTCCAGGCAGAAGAGAAGGTCCCTTAGGTTGACTCGAGTGATTCGCTGTCGCAGAAACTGTCTGGCACTTGAGCCACTGGAGCCTCCAGACTGGGCGGGGCCTGAGCCTGCCCCCTACAGCGTGCAGCAAAGCAAATGCCAGACCGACTTTTAGTCAGTTATTAATCGTTCCTGTGCAAATATTTCAACAATTCTGAATAAACACAGCAAATCTGTGGCATCCCCTCACCTCTGCGCTGGATCCCCTAACAGGAGAGTCTATTTTCCGCTTTTTCCTCGTACCGATTGCAGCCAGCGCTGTTAGGTTGGCTTCTCTCTGCCTGATCTGAGCCAGTTCCTGCTGCTGCATCTGGAAAACACAAGCAACAAAATCAGCGGAACGCAAACACTTGGACATCCATTCAACAACAACATATTTACGTAATGTAAACAGTCACTCTTGGAGACAGAAAAAAAAATAACACTAAGCAAATAAAATCATTGTAGTATGTGGAAAAGAGTACACATCTTACATAATACTCATAATGCCCTACATAATATTGATAGTACTAATGCGTCGATATCACAATTTGCCAAAAAAACTTCAAGTCTTTCAATCTTGTATTTCAGATGTTCCTCTTTACAAAATACTTCTTGTTCCGCAATAGTCTGAGGCTGTCTTGCATAGGTCTTTAAAGATCTAACCATACATTTCAACAATGTTTTAGTCGGAGGGCCGTGAGGGCCATTCTAAAACACTCAGCCTTTGGCTCTCAAGGTCACCCATGGATGGTCATTATACTGCTTTAGAAGGTTTCCACTTTGTAGCTTCAGCTTTTTCAGATACAGTGATGTTTGTTTTCTTCCACTATTTTCCAGCATTTAGTGGGATCCATTCTTCCATCCACAGTCCAATGGTCCATGTAATTCTGGCTGCAAAAACAAGCCCAAAGCGCGATGGTGCCACCTCAATGCACTGCAGTTGGAGAGGTGCATGCGATTCTGCACCTGCTTTTCTCCAAACATACCTCTGCTCAGTGTCCAAAAAGATTTTAACTTCACCTTGTACTGAAAGTGCATCTGATGAATTAGAATGTTCCCTCTTTTCTGACACACACAATTTTGTGCAAATCCATTCATCAGTCTGCTAAATGTCAAAATGGGCTTTTGATTTGTTTATCTAGCAACTCTGCAAGCAGCTTCTTCAGAAAGTTCTCTTGGTCCTCTCGGCATCAACTTGACCGCCACCATTCCTGCACCTTCCATTTCTTAATTACATTCCTCATTGTGGAAACTGCAAGCTGATGGTGCCTCTCCCTGATCTCGCAGTCGCCTGCCCCCTGCCTTATACAAAATGCAACATGTTCTTTTCCAAGGGGTGTCCAAGCATTTGTATGCCACTGCATATAGTTACTGGAGCATATGCTTACCTCTTTGGCCTTCTGTTTAAGTCTGAGCTGCTCTGGGTCCTCTTGCCGTGACCGAGACTGCAGTAAAGTGGAGGACATTTTAATAATTCAAGATGAATGTGTTCAATTTATTCAAACAACTCTTTTATTAATTTCCTCACTCCGTTATTCTATCTGTCCTCTAGTGACTGTTGGCAGCAGAGGAACTGTACTGTATACTAATGACACAATGTCATTCCTTGTTATATTGATGAAGGCTTCTTCTGTCAGTGTTTCTGTGTCCTTGTAATGTGTCGTTACCTTGGCAGCCTTCAGCAGGATCTCTCTCTCCTGCTCTTCCTTCCTCTGCTTCTCCATCTGATCCAGCTGCTCGAAGAACTTGAGCTGAGTTCGCACATCGCTGACCTGCTCACACTGCTCATAGTCCTAAATAGGGGAGAGGAAGGAAAAGTAAAGCAGAGTAACAGGAAATGTGTCTCGTGCACTCTTGAAACTGCCGTCATTAATTATCACCTTGAAGTTAATGTTCTTCTGCTGGGCCACTTGTGACACCTTTTCCAGCAGGTTTTGTAGTCTGTGATGTGTAGCATGGGAAATGTAGTTAATCACATCTGTGCCAAACTCACTGATGCCAAACTTCTTACCTGTCACAGCAGAGGGAAAGAAAACGTTTAGACAGTATGACACCATGTCCACCTTTAAACGCAACATTGAGCTGGACAATTTCTCCGAACGTGTGTGTGTGTGTGTGTGTGTGTGTGTGTGCGTGTGCAGTTGTGCCTATCTCACCAATCTCCAGGGCTCTCTGGGTGAGTGTAGAGGTGGAGAGGAAGGTCTCGTCCTTACAGGATCGAGTCACAGCGCCAACAAGCACAGAGTTGGTTGCTAGGATACGGGCACTCTCTTCTGATAAGTTGACTCCTGCCATGGACGCCACGTCATTAATGTCATCATCATCCCTGCATAAAATAGAAAGTGAGGCGTCTTATTATGACTTAAAATGACAAAAAACTAACTCAGAAGGTTTTATGGTATAAACTCAAATCATACAAGTCGTTTCAAGGCAACTTTGAGGCATTTGAAAATTGTGTATCTTGGTGACCCTCAAAGTAAGCTTTAAAAAGACTCACTGCATTATTTTTGTGTACACATCTCCGCAGTCTAAGACAGTGTGATTCAATAGCCTTGTAACAATGCCCATCTTTATAAACGCTGGAAAATGCTGAAATTGTGCCAAAGAGATGCAACTGCCACAATATATTATGCTTTATCAGTCATGAGTTAAATTAATGACTGTGATAATTAGCAAACAAGTCTTTGTTAGCTAAATTTGACACAGTGGTGGCAAATATGAACAGAATCTTCAGTAGTCAAAATACTGATATCACCTAAAGCATGAATGTATCAAATAAGTGTTTTTTTGTTGTTGTTGTTGCTTTTATTCAGCCAATCTTAATCTCAGACAACTTTGAGTAGATAAAGCTCTACTGCCAATTTCTGGAAACACAAAGAAATACGTGGTGAAACAAAGTTGTAAAAGTAATACTGTGATTGTTAATCTGTGCAGTCCATTGTAAAACAGCTCGTTGACCATGCTTTATTTCCGCACAAATGCACAATGTCTGATCACAGTGACTTAAGTGTGTCACTTAATACCCACTATCAGAAGAAAAAAACTGTAAACAAGCTCATATTTTCTACTGTTAGCACCATACTGGTGAGAGCAGTGAGTTAATGCAAATAGCTGATTGAAGTTTGGTATTAATAAGGGCTGGGTACCACCAAAAAAGAACACCTGCTAATATCATTCCAAGTGCTGCATGCACAGAACTTAAGTTGCAAAAGGTACAAAAAAGAGATTGCATCTGGCTTTTCTGTTGCAGATACCGTTCCAGGCTCAAACACTTTTTTTTCTTAATCTGAACAATGCAACAGGTGTTTGAAAACATAAAATTATAAAAAATTTGTCACTGAGAACAGCTGCAAATGCAGCAATGCTGGCTATTCAGAGATAGGCATTTCAGAGACAATAATCACTGTGAAACTGACTTAAAGGTCCCCCCGCCAGCTTCCTTCAGCTTGTCCTTCTGAACAGCAATCACAGGACTTTGACTGAGGACTTGTACTCCTTTGACCCCGAGAGCCAGTGTCTGCTTCACTGCTGGAACACACACACACACACACACACACACACACACACACACACACACACACACACACACACACACACACACACACAGCCAAATTCAGGTTTTTGAGACAAAAAACAAATTAGTTTATGTAACTGTCATGACACTAAAACATGAATTGAAACTATAGTTAAGGTCAACCTTTTTTTCTGAAAATCATGGCATTATGCAGACTGTCCACAAGAGAGCAGCACTTACACACCGACCAAATTGAATGGTACCGAACATAAAAGGAACAAGTGTTTTCATGTGCCCAATGACTTTCTTCAAAGTGTTTTCTTTTCTGGTCTTTGGACTCTGCCCCAAACTGTGTATTCAAAATAAATTAATAAACGATGAGCATAATTACTAATTTTGCATGAAGTACATTGGCAAATATGGAACTAAAGCATATTCAGATCATTGTTTGGAAGAAAATTATTAGTATTAATTAATTAATAATAAAACACACTAACACGCACACACCTGAATGCAGCTGTTTGACCACTGGTGGCTGACCCACAATGATGCGACTTTGAGATTGTCCTCTTATCGTTACCACTGAAGACTGAGCCAGTGTCACCTGGGGCCTCACCATAGTCCCCTGTTGCTGTGGTACCATCTATGCAGATTTAGAAATGTGCAAAAAGAAACAAAAAAATAAAAGCCAAAAATAGAGCAGGAGCATGTATTGTTGTGTGCAAGGTTTCCACTTCAATATGCATGGAATTTTTTTGTATTCTGGTTCCTCATACTAATTCCTGCTAGCAGCAAAATTACCAGTCCAGGTTTACTGTGAGGTGTCTGAGTGAGGCTGATAACAGTGGTTTTGGTCGCGGCAGTGCTGGTCGTGCTGGTGGTGGTCGTGGTGATGGCTGCTGTGGAGAGTGAAGGACGCAGCACCACAGCAGTGAGGGCTGTGGAGGCCGCCGCAGCAGGCTGCGTGCTGGGCTGAGGCAGCTGGCTTTGATGAATGAAGGCTTGTGAGTCTGGGGTCATCTGACGTAACGCTGGGAGACTTCTCTACAGGCAGACACGGGGAAGATTGAGTGAGGATACATTCAGCTTGATATGGTCCAAAAAGAATCTGACATGCAAATCACTCAGTCTCTCCTTATCTGAAATCTACAGTACCTGTATACAATAATTTGAGTATTTCTAAATTCACTATTAACTGACTGCGACATGAACCCACAGCCATGATACTTAAAAAAAGAAAAGATGCTCACATACATAATCCTGCTCTTGCGCAGCACCTGTTTTTAATCAGTATTGGTCATGACTGGCAGGCTTTTATTAGTTATTGATATCGGCTTCAAAATGTTTTCTTCTTTTTATGCTCTTTCCCCCTCTCTGTCAGAGCTTTGCATCCCTATAAGCACTTCAAAAGGGCTTAAGAAAACGGTCAAGCCTGTTGGTGTTATGAAACTTAAAAGAAAACAACCATTTATTTAATCAGTTACAATAAACCCACTTTTTTACCCCATCTGTACTCCACTGTTATGACGGGTTAGGTATCTATTTTGACAAGCGAGAGGATTACATGATATAGCAGGTGCATGATAAGGAGCTCAACCACGTAGCAGTAGAAATTAAACCTTTTATTCATGCTATATTTTATATTTATCTACGCTGACAGTTACATCACACTCATGCTTACACTTCTGCAGAACTCTCCTTTATTACGATACCAATATTACTCATATCTTTAAGCTGCAGTGATTTGCTCATTTATTCAATTAATGCATGTCATTTTCACTCATACAGGTCTAGACAAGACCTGGTTCTGCAAATTTAGGTCTGTTAAAATGGTCTTTGCATAAATGTGTTTGTTAGAAAGATTTTCAGTGGATTAATTTTCAATGTTAACATTGAAGTAAGGATGTTGTAATTTTACAGAATTTCATTTCATGGCCATCTAATGACTACAGGTATAACTTATCGTGTGATAAAATCACGTGCCATCACAGTACAGACATTACGGTTCGGTAGACACATTCATACAACGAATACATTTTCATGAAAACTCAGCCACACATGTCAATAGCCGCCCTCCAATCTAGGTGGCAGTAATGCACCTAAAAGCAGTTTGCCAACTGCCATGAAACAACAGAAGAAGAGTCAATCAAACGAAAACAAAAACACATGCATGCAAGAGTAACTATGACGAGTTCAGATGATACACAGGAGTGAAAGGACCCACATGTCTACTAAAAAATCATTTGTGTGAGAAGACTTCAGGTCTCCTGTTGCCTACAACAGCAAAAAACAATGAACATGCAAATGCATATTAGATGCCGTCACTCAGACATGCTGATCATCAAAACTCAGCCAATGAAAAGAAATTCAACAACTTAACACCTCTGTTTTTAATAAGCCTCAACAAGTGAAAGCAGACAGGGACCAAGGTATAAAAAGTAGTAGAGGACCCGACTTCAAGTATTTATCTATTTCCCATAATGTATATATACACTTGATGTTCTTGTGTTTTATGTACATGGGCCAGACGTAACCGTCAAACAGACCGGGGGGGGGGGTCTGGCACAGTGTAGTTCCTAGACACTTAAACAAGTCCTGCATTTACAGACGTGTATGAACAGTGACTGAGTTATGTGAGCATGTTAGGCTTCGAATGTTTCAAGAGATCCTAATGTAAGTGCAACAAATTGAGCCCATATTAATGGGTTTTATTTCAATCTATTCATTTCATTTTGTACTTTTATAGCTAGAGTAATGTTTTTCGATTTTGTAGCTAATTGTTATTAATCTTTTTATTTACTTACTTATTTTGCACATCGCAGGCTGTACCAACTATCTCAGGTAGTTCTAAATAACACCAGGTGGAACAAACCGTAACTTGCAAAACTGTCCAAAAAAGATTAAAAGAAAGAAAATATGTATTTGGGACTTTTTGGTGCTTGTTTCTCTGTTGTACAAAACTTTGATGCCAAAACTGAAGTAAGTACCGAACAATGAATTTTGTGTCACTGATGACACACACACACACACGCCTCTGTGCATTCTATCATAATGCTTATGAACCGTATCTCTGAAAGTATAATTTATGCCTCAGATGTCTGTTTGATAATAGTTTAATAGCAAGCCTTTGTGATAATATTAAAATATATATCAGTGTTCAGACGCACAGACCAAGGTGAGGAAAGGGGTTGCAAAGCTATTTCACCCTGTTGGTCTAACGTTCATGCAAAGGCTGCCTTCAGTCTTTTAAAGACAGCATTTATGGATGCAAGTGGTGGAGCAGCCACAAGCCAAACAAAAAAAACGAGACGTAAACTTGTAAGATGAAAGCTCGAGAACATGATTATCGGTATATCTGCTTGCATGTCACTGATCTCACCTTCAGGAAAGGCACAAGATAAGGCTGTGGTGAGGAGTTGAGCTCTCGGTATAATCTACTAGTGAATTCTTCAGGCTCTATCTTTGCTTCCTGTTATACAAGAAAAACAAAAGATGGATCAGAGAAGAGTAAGGTAATAGACTCAGGACTGATAAGTAGAGTGAAGATGAAAGGACGTTTAACACAGAAGTTGAGAGATGGAAAAGATGAAAAAATGAGGTACCAGCAGGTTCTTGACCAGCTCTTTGACATTTGCAGTTGTCTCAGAGGACTGTTTTCCACTGGATGCCAGCTTGATCAGTGTAGACAGAAAGTTTCGACACTTCTTCACATTCTCCATTGTCTCCTGCAAACACACTTTTTTTAATATGATCATCAAACTTACAGCGCAAAACAACAGTATCCTAAAAATATCTGCAAATTTTATTATTCAAATTTTTAACAGATAACACAAACAAAGCCTTTTAGGGTTAGTCTTTCTCCCTTACCGCTGTGATTGCTGTTGGCGTGACGGGGCTCCCGCTGGCCGCCAGGAGACCCACCCTTTGTGTTACTGCTGTAGCTGCAGATCCAGGCTGCACTGTAGTGGATGTTCCTAGCGTCTGTCCTGGGGTGGTGGCAGTTCCTCCCAGAATGACAGTGTTCTACACAAATGTCAGTATAGGGTCACGGGATGACAATATGACAGGATCAGAATAACAACTTTGATATCAGCGGTCATGGGGCAGAGTACATTCACCCTTTAGTGAGCCAAAATCCTCACATTTACTCACCACCTTGTGTATTTGCACAGTTTTTATACAGCATCCACAGAACATACAACTGTGGCACTGTTGGACAGAATCTGAGTCAGTTTAGAGTTAATGCTATTTATCTGTTTCTGTTAAGATATGTTGATGTGATGGGACGTCTGAACTCTCCATTGCTATGATCGGTTGTTTCATAGCCAGGTAACTAATGGTGTGTATATATGTGTACAACTTAACTACTTTGGTCATCATGAGTAGCTGCCTCGTCTCCTCAATCCTGATTTTTTTTGGGTGTAGACTTGATATAATATGTTTAGGATATATCAAGAATTCCACCATCTACATGTCCTTTGGTGACCTTATCTGTAATGATTTCAATCATAAATTTCAACCTTTTACATCTTTTAAAATGCGTGCAAGGATACTGCTGAGAATGGTATAAAATAGAAACAGGAAACGACATTGAACTGTCATCAGGGACTTGGGTTCTCACCAATCACAAACAAGGAGTGTCGTGCCACCTTTTCTGTTATCTCAAAGTTATTGTGTTTTCTCAAATGTTGTGCCTTAACTGTCAAGGGAACTGTAACATATGCTATTATGATGAGGGAAAGGGAGAGGCGGTCAGTGATGATGATACCACTGATATCAGCAGTCAGTCCAAATTACATGAGGTGCAGAACTAGCTGTGCATTGGTTTCAGATTTAGCAGTTGGAAATTCTTGGTCTCGTCTCGTATTTATCCGCATATTCAGGTCCAGATCGTGGGGGCAACAGTTTCAGCAGAGAAACCCAAACACTCCTCTCCCCCGCTACTTCCACCAGTTTCTCTGAGGGGGCACTGAGGCATTCCCAGGCCGGGAGACATAATCTCTCTAGCATGTCCTAGGTCAACCCAGGGGACTCCTCCCAATGGGACATGCCCAGAACATCTACAGAGCGAGACTGCCAGGTGGCATCCGGACCAGATTCCCAAACCACCTCAACTGACTCCTCTCGACGTGGAGGAGTAGCAGCTCTACTCTGAGCCCGTCCCGGATGTCCGAACTTCTCACCCTATCTCTAAGGCTCCAAGGCCCTGCCACCCTGCGAAGGAAACTCATTTCCACCACTTGTATTCGCGATCTCATTCCTTCAGTCACTACCCTGAGCTCATGACCATAGGTGAGGGTCCGAATGAAAATTGCCTGGTAAACTGAAAGCTTTGCCTTTTGGCTCAGCTCCCTCTTCACCAGAACAGATGTTTAACGCCCGCATCACGGCAGACGCTGCCCCGATCCACCTATCAATCTCTCGCTCCATTCTACCATCACTCATGAACAAGACCCCAAGATACTTAAAACACCTCCACTTGGGGCAGCAACACCTCTCCGACCTGGAGTGGGCAATCCACCTTTTTCCAGTTGAGAACCATGACCTCAGATTTGGAGGTGCTGATCCTCATCCCTGCCGCGTCACACTCGGCCGCAAACTACTCCAGTGATAGCTGTACACCGATGCTCAATGAAGCCAGCAGAACCACATCGCAAAAAGCAGAGATGTGAACCTGAGACCACCAAACATGACCCCCTCCGACATCTTACCGTGCCAAGAAATTCTGTCCATAAAAGGTATGAACCGGTGACAAAGGGCAGCCCTGTTGGAGTCCAACCCTCACCAGGAATGAGTCTGACTTACCGCTGGATATGCGGATCAAGCTCCGACTCTGACAATACAGGGACTTGATGGCCCATAGTAACGAGCCATCTCCCCTTCACTCCCGGAGCAGCCCCCACAGGACACTTAGAGGTATAGGCTCATAAGCCTACTCCAGATCCACAAAGCACATGTGGACTGGTTGGGCAAACTCTCATGACCCCTCTAGCAATCATGCAAGAGTGCAGAGCTGGTCCACTGTTCCAAGACCAGGAAGAAAACCATATTGCTCCTGGATCCAATTCTTGGTGGCAGGTTGAAATTTTGTCTCCCTACCACAGTTGCTAGAAAAAAACAATATGCATTTTCCCAACTCATGTATCATACTTTATGTTTTGCTCTTTGCAGCTGTGGTTTTTCAAGCAGCAAATCAACAGCCTGTTTTATACAGAGCAAATTGTTCTCTGTAGTTATTTGCAACCTCTGAGGCAAATTTAACTATAATCGTAGAAATTGATTAGCAAGTGCAAAGGACCAAAGACAGAATGGAAGTGAGTCATTCAAATCACATGTTTTAATCTACTGTTCTATTATTTGTGGCGAATGACCCTTACTGAGTGGCCAAGCATTTTTTGTTACATTTTAGTGAGTGGTGCTTCACAAATAAGTATTCCAAAAAGAGAATTTAAAGCCCACATGGGAAGTACAGTATGGTGGAAATACCTGCAGTACTGGAGATCTCTGCAATGTTGTGGTGGTTGTCACAGAGGTCTGGACTGTGGAACCCTGTTTGATAATAGTGTTGGGGGTAACCGGTCGAGCCAGCAGTGATGCTCCTGGAGCCTGCAGAACAGCATAGAGGATGCATACATATAACAGCATATAGATATATCAGTGCAAAGTAAACAATATGTGTTCCTTGTTAGCATTGTAAAAATTGTCTTTTTTTTTCATGAAAAAATTCCACCAAATAGGCTCTCTTTAACATCTGTTGCTCTCTTTGGGAAAAAATAAAGAAAATGTTTCTCTTTTTACTCCATATCTTCTTTTTCACACAAAAATACATAACAGTAGATGTCGTATTTTTCTTCAAGCACTTCCTCTTTAATGACTTTTTGTTTCTTCACTCATTTTAAACCTGGATGCAAAATAAAATGCCTCCTATGTCATCGAATAAGTCTGTATAATAATAATTTAAAAAAAAACAACTAACAAGGGCATAATTAATTTCCCCTCTCTTTGAGATCATTTTTGCTTGCATCTTTTTGGATTGTGTATATTGTGTGATGTGATGTAATCGGAATTACCAGTTGTTTAAAGGTACTACACAAATAAGCTTGTCTCAGAATATTGTGGCTACTGAATTTGGATCCGATTCAGGTGCTCTTTTTTGTAACTATTCTAGTCCTGGATATCGGATACATGCATTACCACTAGCATGAATGAGTCACATTTTCTGTGTGTGACTGTGCCATTGTGTCCAGAAGTCCTGGTACCTGTAGAGAAGTGATCTGGACAGGTGCAGTGCTGGTGGGGGCTGCAGGTCGTGGTGTCATGGCGCTTTGGGACTGTGACTGAGCCTGCATCTGAGCGAGAGCCTGCTGGTGAATCATCAGCAACTGCCCACTCTCACTGCGAACCAACACCATGCCTGCAAGAGGCAAGTGTCACAGCGGTCAAGATGCCAAAGGCCATGGGGCTGGTCTGTTTTGAACAACCTCAGCAATATCTTATCTTCTGACAAAAATGAATCAGCATAAGAAGGTTTATTGATGCTTAAGTTAGAAAGTACATTTCCGCCCATCTCCCCTACTCCTCCACACACACACACACACACACACACACACACACACACACACACACACAAACCAAAAAACAAAATAAACAACAACTAAATATCAATTCTGTCATATATATTAGTATGTATAGGAACGTGGACTGATAGCCTACCCATGCTATGATAAGAAACTGGTATACTAGTACATTGTAATTCAGTCTCCTAAAACTAGGTAGAACCAGGTTACGGTGTGGATGGACAGGAAAATTAAGCAGCATAAACAATGTCTTTTGGGCATGTGCATGGGTATATATGTATTATCAACTTGTGGAAAAAGTAGTAGTATGGATGAGCTAACTTTAAATATAGTAGTCTTTGGTAGAACCAATTTTCCTACACTGAGATTCCCTTTAGAAATTCACAGTGCTTTATGCTCAAAAACAATCTTGGTTAATTCTTCACTTAGCCTAAGAATTAAAACTAAATCTGCCAGTGAAAATCCTCGATGTAGTATCTCAAGTTGGAAACAGACATTCAGACCATTAGTGTTTGTATACCGTTTAAAAACCCATACACGTGAGAGCTATAGATAAAGAGTACATAGCTGATGATATGTCTTAACAGTTCACTGCCGCCACTGAGCGGACAGTGTTAGATGAATCAATAGAATACAAAAGAGTAGTTTGCCATACTACCAGAGGGACAACTCAGCTGACTCTCAAAACTGTAACTTTTATATATTTACCTGGAGGGAGCTGAATATTGTGGATGTTTGGGGCGTTTTGCTGCGGCTGGGTCACTCGCGGCGCCAAAACCTGTGGAGCAATGGCTCTTATTCCAGCAGAGAGCGGGGCGGCAACTGGTGACGGCAATGAAGTCCTCAAGTTTTGCAGAATAGTCGGGTTCCTCACGGCCGCTGTCGTCCCTGTTGCGACACTCGGAGTCACAACATGTGCACCGGTCTGCATGACAGTTTTTGAGGGGTCGAATTTGTTAACGAGAGTAGCAGTTGTTACACTGGTAGCTGGTGATGTTAAAACCGTGGTTGCGTTGCCTCCGCTTTGAGAGTTATTAATTGGTGTTTGCATAGGTGGCCTTACGAGCGTGACCGTGGGTACACTTTTAACTGTGGACTGCGACGAGATGACAATTGAAGTCACCACATTCTGTGCGCTCGTCGTAGAAGTTCGAACGGTTGTAGCGGGTGTCCCCGACAACACCGCCGTGTTTGCTTTGCTCACAGACGCGGGTCCATTGTTGACAACCGTCGCGGTCGGCTGTGAGCTGTTGCCGCCGCTGTCAACAGATGCGCCTCCGGGAATGTGACAGTTCGCCGCGCCGCTTCCATTCAAAGTTTGAACAGCGGTCTCCTCGGGTTTCCCAACAACAGACGCAGAGTCGGACGCTACCGCGACGCCTCCGCTAGCAGTCCCCGGTTTGGAATGAGTCTGAGTGCCTGTCACGCTTGGTCCCGCCGCTGATGTGGTCCCGTCTGTTCCATCCATGCTCGAGCCGTGGGAGCCCGTACTGTTAATGACGCCTCCCTGCACTCCCGTCCCTACAGCAGCGGAGACACATGAAAAACGAGGGGGTGTCGCATTCGCTCCTATTCGAAACAGTTTCGAGGAAGACTCAAGCGAAGCCAAGTCAGCTAGAATCAGCAGAACAACGTGACCAATACTGGCTAATGTTAGCTAACCGGACTGAGCAGCTATCTTACCTGCTTTAGCAAGCTCTTGTTGAGAAAGTCCCATTTTGCTGTTCAGAACATAAGAATTACTACCAACAGCTGAGTTAACGAAGCGGTTTGCAGCTACTTTGACTCTAAACGGTTGGTAGACGTTAGCTTATCGCACTGACTCCGACTCCAGAGAGCCCACGACATCACTAACTACTTTTTCGTCCACCTCTGTGTTGAGGAAAACACCAGCCAGCAAATCGGAGCCCGCCGCCATCTTTGCCCAACTACGCTCATTCGTGAGACGCATGCGCCGATTGGATGCGCCCTCCATGACGCACCCACAAAACATGTTATGATTGGTTGTTTGAATAAAATAAAGCTCGGCTCTAATGGTAGTGAGCTGCAGTGTGTTCGGGGTGCCAACACTGTGCTGGCGGTCCGACGAGAGGACAGCGGCGGCTCATGTTGCGCTTCCTCTGGTCAGACGACCGTGTCTCACAGCGAGTCCCGAGAGTTTCCGTGTTGCGCAACACGTCCTTGTAGACTTAAGCAGGGTGTAGGAGCATTTTGTATCAATGTTAGCTGACTGTCAACCGCTGGGAAATGGCTCCACCACAGCTGTTGAATTAGTGTTCAACTGACACTGACAGACGTACGTCAGTTGGGTTGCTTGCTGCATTCTGCTTAGGCTCCACACCTGACACTGTTTTTATCTGGCAACTGAGTCGTGGAACTGTCAAAACATTTTTTATGATATATTTTATCTGATGCAGACATACACCGTTCGAATACACGCTGCTGATGGTGCTGCATTGGCCAAACACGCATCACTTGTCGATGAAAAGTTGGGTGCGTCGCGTTACTGCCAGGTGTGTTAAAGCCTCGGTGGGCGTGGCTTCAGCTCATTGACGGACGTTTATAAATTGGTTCCGGTCGTTTCCAGACTTGAATGTTGGCGTTCCATGTAAATGGTGGCGTGTAAGGAGCTGTTCTAACCGTTTAAGTCCGCGCGTACAGCCATGGGCTCAACCAAGCCGTACATTGGCTGTCGCATTGGGTTAATTTCAAAAGCCCAAAATCGCTATGAGGGGATTTTGTACACAATTGATAAAGTGAACTCCACTGTGGTGCTTGCAAAAGGTGAGTGGCGTAGGTGCGTTCTCATCGGAGTGAAACTTTTAATTGAGTTGTTGCTTACGAAGACAACAGGACAATGTCTATTTCACTTTAGGATTAAAGTTACACATTTACTCCTGACTAGTCAAGTGTTTTGGAACGGAGGGCCGGCCCACCGACAGACCAACACCACCCAAAGGTGATATCTATGAGTATATCACTTTTCGGGGATGTGATATCAAAGATATCGCTCTGTGCGAGCCACCAAGGTCTGGCCATGGCCTGCCTCCAGACCCAGCAATAGTGCAGGTAATCACAAACTGTCTTCCATGGAACCTCAAGGTTCAGTTCATGCATGACATGTTGCTTAGCTGTTTATTGGTTGCTGTTTTGTTTTGTTCAGTCATCTGTTTCAGGCTCATCAGGCATTTACTCGACTCTTGGGCCTTTTAGTCCACTGCGGATGCCTGCCTACAACCAGCTTGCAGCCAGCTCTCTACTTAATCAGCAATATGCTGCAGCTTTTGGCATTGGCGAGTTATTACGAGCATTCAAATCCTAGGGTGTGGGTTTACGGTTGGATTACTAAATTTAAATGTAAAACTGTTTTATATACCGATGCATGCTTTTGTTCTCCATGCAGGCCCTATACTTTCAGGATTGCCTCCTAGAAGGGGGCCCATGGTAGAAAAGGCAGTTCAAACCCTCCATGTGGACAAATCTAGGCAGAGGAGAGGTTTGACTGCACCTCAGGGGAAGGAGCAGTCCTGTGAGTTGAATAGAGACCTCAGAGAGACCTCAAAGCCCAGAAAGGACAGTAGAGTCACTGGTAAGCATGCAGATTTGCAGAAACGAGACACAAAATTGACATACTATTTCCACTTACTGGCATTTCTTGGATTAACATTTTAATTGGGTCCGAGGTATATGGAGCTTGACATATCCAGTTCTGTAAATTGAATGCAGTCTTAAAAGTGAAAATGATTGTTTAACTTAAGTGAAGTCAGGCCCTCGTGTGCCCGATGCCCATCAAGAAACCTCTTGGAATGATGAAAACAGACTTCCTACCAGAAGACAAGGTAAATTTTACTGTAAGATTCCCAATTAGTCCAAGAAACTGGTTTATCAGATAAATCCATAATCAAAGAATGAATAACAAATATTTTCCAACCCCAAATTATTTTAGGAGCTCGAAGGCGCAGGAACCGTGGCGGAGGCCAGCATCAGCTGACCAAAGTTCTGTCAGCCACTCTTAAGTTTGACACAGACTTTGATTTTGATTCTTCAAATGCCAAGTTCAATAAAGAGGAGTTGGAGAGGGAGGTGAAGGACAGAATGAATATGAGAGGTTGGTTCAATGATGCACCCCTGTATTGTTTTGTCCTATGGATTACTGCTATGGTCCTCCAGGCAAGCTGGAATAATACTGTAGGAAGCAGGAGGAACCCTGCCACTGGCCAAAGGTCCCTACCATGGCACTGATGGCAGCCCTTTTTTTACATGACTCAACATCTTTCCGACACGTATTGGCAAAGAACCGACTTGAATCAGAAAAGTTCGTCACCCCTCCATTTATTTAAGAAAAAAAATGGCTTCCTCAAAGTTATCTAGAGAATAGATCTATGGACAGGAGTTGAAAATCAGTAAGTTGTGTTCCACTGTTTAGCCTTCCAGATCTAAATCGACATATTTGTTTCGACAGAAAATCACGAGTCAGGAGAAAAAAGGAGACGAGAGTCCTACTCCACTGCAGAGGATGATCATTTTGGACCAAAGTGCTACTATGACAAAGCAAAATCCTTCTTTGACAACATCTCTTCTGATAATAAATCCAGGTAAACTTTTTATCCCCAATATCCAACCCATTTTCTCATATTTTAAGCTACAAGTTTATTTTTTTTTTATGCGTCCATTTCTGTCAACAAATGGATTCAGACTAACATGGGCAGAGGAGCGCAAGCGCAATCTGGAGACTTTTGGTGTCCCTGGACTCTTCCTTCGGGGCCAAAGCTTCAGAGGTGTATATACTGGACGAAGAGGAAGGGGAGCCGCTCAGAGTCTGGCTTCTCACAGAACCAGGAGTGGACGGCTATAAAAATCAGGGCTTTGTTGCAAATCAGCAATGGCCAACCACCAATTTTCCTCATTCATGTTTTGTTTTTGTCATGATCAAAAAAGCAGCTGTGGCACTGTGGAAGGATCCTTTTTTTTTTTTTTTTTTTTTTTTTTTTGGTCCTCTTTGATGCACTTACCTTGCACCCATTATTGATGGGTTTGTATTTTGAACTTACTATTATTCTGTTCCACTTTGTATATAGATGCATAGTCCACTATAGTTGTATGTGATATTTTTGTTCTCATATTCCTGAATATTTTTTTTCCTAATTGGAGTGCATGCATTTTTCCTTTGCTTG
>CAAKHG010015974.1:0-12795 GCA_901007715.1 Dactylopterus volitans | reverse complement strand
ATTTACCTGGGTGAAAGAATTCCTGATAATCTGTGTGGTTTGTGTTTTCACCGCACCCCAAAGTTCTGGAAAATGTATTCAATCAGCCTGATGATTTCAGCTCAAAAGGCCAGAACACAAACAAATTGAATCTTGTAAAAATGAAATAAACAAGTTTGCAGCCACACACTGGCTTAAACATGGCGGGTGAAAACACTGCAAGTGCATTCCACCAATCAATGTTCTTCAGCACACAGACCTTCCCCTCAAGAATTTGGGGGAATCAGAAAAGTTCTTCCCCCGTACCAGACACTTTTTTTCAGGGAACATTTGGGGTTGAAGGGAAGTTTTTCCTTTGATAATTTCAGGAGAAACGCACTGTGGTTTTTCAAAATCCTGGATAAATGATAAACGTTCCTGCAGTGCAAATGGGGCTAATGTGAGCTAAATAGGTGCGGTACGTGTCACATATTTTACCCGGGTTTGACAGGAGGTTTCATGGGTCTAAGTGGCCGTCATGTCCATCTCCCGCTACCCCTCCTTCCTCCTTCATGTCTATTCACTCCTGTGAAGCACCAATCTATTATGCCTGACCCCCACATTCAGGACATACCAAAGATCAAAGCCTGACAAGACCCCTGAAGAACACTCTCACTGTTTCCACAATCCATTAACTCTCAGGTGCTCCCACTGCGAGTACCTGAGCTTCTGTGTGTGTGTGTGTGTGTGTGTGTGTGTGTGTGTGATGACTCAGCTCTCAGTTGCTCTGCACTCTGTCGGGATTAACGGCGTGTGACAGAACTGCAGAGAAATCATGGTGACGTTACTGCTGTCACGGTTGGCTGCGTTTCCACTACTGTCAGGAAAAGTATCTAATGCACAAAAAAGCTGTTCTGTGTATCCTACGACAGAACCCCACAACAAGTTGTTCCACTCATGTCCTGTGGGTGGTGATAATGTGATTTAGAGGAGATTTTTCCAATTCCTGCTGTATGTTATCCTCAGCAGACTCATAATGCCTCAATGTCATCAGTCCATCTGACATATGTCTTCTTCTCAATGCTGATATTTTGCCCACAATGAGCAAAAACTACATTTTCAGTGCTATAAGCTAACCACAAGAAGTTCTTCAACTTTTGAAAAGTACTACCCACCAAGCAGGAACCTTTAGGGGGTCAAATAACTTCCCCGCAGTTTAATTTAGACCTAACTTAGAACTTGATTTCCTTCACACCTCCTCCAAAGGGTTCTTATCTGTGTGAAAAGTGAAGATCTAATCCTCAAAATCAGCATCTGAAGGTGCTACGGGGATTTAGTCCATGTTCGGTAAGAGGCCAAACTGTTCAGAGGGAACTGAGAAAGTTCACCACTTCACAGTAAGTTGACCAGTAAAATTACCCATCAGACACTGCACCGTTGTGGAGCACCAAAATCAAACTGAGCTTACATGTATTATTATTATTATTATTATTATTATTATTGTAACGAACCTATTGATGTGACTATTTAAGGTGAAGTTACATAAATAACTGCTGAAACAATGTCAGAATCAAATATGCTAATACTGTATCTAGAGAGACAATGGAACTATCAGCAAGCTAAGCTAATAGCTGCTCAGCCAGCATACCCATGCTACCTAAGAATGAGCCAACGATTCATGTCACATCAGTGGCCAAATTAGCTCTGAGGAATGTTCCTATGTTAGAATTAGTAGTGTTAAATTTCCACTGTATCTACTGTTAGCAGAGTAAAGCACAGAGGAAGTGATGTCAGCATTGGTGATGTTGCAAAGTGCTCTGACTGGAGGGATTTTGTCAGGGGAAGTTCCACTAACCAACATTTTCTGAGCGGGTAGTATCAAAGACAATGATGCCGTCTTTCTCTTCATCATAATGTCAAATACAACCTTTAAACTTAATTCATAAAGAACCATTGGTGACATCAGCATCAGGCTAAGATTTCTTAATGGGCATCTACAGTTTTTGACAGCAAATACAAAAATCTATCAGGAAATTGGACTGAAAGTGAACAATTTGAAATCAATTTTGCAACGATGATTCAATGTCAATGTCAGACCCGCTTCTAGTCTTGAGAACAGCTGATGGGGCCCCCTGGATAAGGACCAAAACATCAACCAAACACATAACAAAGTCCAGTTGACCTGGTTCATTTTCTTCGTGAGGTAAAATGGGACGGTTTTGTCAAACAGACCTGATCTTCTACTGGTCTGGTTGAAAACAGGGAATAATGAGTCATACCCTTCACATTGCAGTACTTTTTAAATTCTGATCACTCAGTAATGAGCGGAGGCTTGTTGTCTGTGGTTGTGTCTGACTGGTATCCAGAGTCCAGCCCTTCTAAGCCCAGTAACAAGGCCCTGCTGGGCCACAGCTAAAGCCTCCAGCACCACAGACAATGGAAGAGGGTTTTATGAAGGGCTGCAACAAACTGCTGACTGTCACTGGTGGTAATGCAGCTCTATTCTGTCACCTCTCTCTCACCCACACACACACACGCGCACGCACACGCACACACACACACAACACACAAAGTCTCTCTCCCCATCTGGTGGTTTGTAGAAGAAAAGGAAAGTTCACTGGTCCATATGTTGATATGTACACACTCTTCTTCTGTCTTTCTGTCTATCTGTGTTGATCCATTCTCTCTCCTCCCCCTGCTCTCCATCCATCCATCCATCCATCCATCCATCCATCCCTCTCTCACCAGCCTGGCCACCCTCTCGCACTCACTCTCTCTCTTTCTGTTGTCATCCACAGTGGCAGAGTAGCTCTTGTGTGGGGCCCCAAATAGTTCAACGGAGCCCCGGATAAGCTCCAGCGCCACCAGCCTCTCCTGGCTCTGACGCCCAGTAAAGCCCAGCCTCGGGGCCTGCTGCTGTGTCTCCTGCTCAGCCACTGGCTTCCTCCTGCAGACCATGTGTGAGTGTCTCCGTGGAATATTCAGAGTCACCTGGACACCTTCCTCCAATGCAGGTCAGGATGAACCACATCTGACTGTTGGTCAAAATCCAAACACCTTCCTACTCCTGTGTTAGACTTGTGTGCTCTCATGTCACTCTGAGTCGGGATTTGACTTGATTTTTTTGGTGTATATTCTTGCATTAGAACGTTGTTCTGCAAAACTAGTTGATGCTTAAAGATGCTCAGTTCAGGTGACCCACATGAACTGGATATTATACTGTGTTAATGTTTGGACACTGGTCAGTTCAAAAATGGTAAAACTTCCTTTTTCAATTTCTTTTGTCCATTAATTCACCATCAGTTTCCCTCTCAGTCCTCCATGTTTATCATTTCAAAAAAATGGCTTTTGTTGCACCTGTGGCACCAAAAGTCATTCACGGCTTAGGTGGCAGCATGAGCTGTTTAACTGATATGTCATAACAATCAGTGTGTAGTAACAAAAAAAACCCCGCAAATTGGTGTCTTATAACAGGATTTTAAATCAACTCTTTTCCATAGTACACTGTGTTTAGCATTCAGACTTCTCCATAAACCAGTCATCATGGCAGCTCCTCAAAAGTAAAGCTGCATCTCTCCTTGGTGGCTGGCTGCAGTATGGGCGATAAACCCCGCTTCCTCCATGTTAGTCAGTCCCTCCAGAAAAATGCGATAATGCGACTGCATAATTCAACGCATAATCAGCCAAAGTCTACATATCTATAAGGTTTCCACATTATTTGAAAGATGCCTCGCTTTTGCCGCATAAATGGCCTATTTCTGTGCAAAAATGCGCAAAATATTTAGCTTGCATGATTTCATAATCACTGCATTTTTGTTGCAAAAAAATCACATCTGTCAAAAAATGTTGTATTTACTTCACACAAGAGCAGCCATTTTCCCCTTCTTGCCTTGGGAACGTTATGAAGTGACGTAATTACGCGATGTGAACATCGAAAAGCTGCGAACCCTGCAAAGGAGGCATGATGAAGGTTGCAAATAGGTCTCATTCGTCAACGAAAATCAGCTCAAAAGACGGAGCAGACCATCCCAGTGTTACATGACAGTGGAACTTGTTCGACTCAGCAATGTTTTGTAAGTTTTAGCCATGTGTTTATTAATAAGGTCTGAAATAAAACAAGATAAGAACTTAAATATTCCCAGCACGTTCTGCAGTGTGGTGTGCTTGATTATTAAAGGAAGTCATTAGAAATTACTCTTGACATTAAAGTGGTACTCTAGTGCTCACAGGCTGTTGGGGGAATCACTTTTTTTTTCTTATTCGTCAAACTGCAGTTTTTGCAAGTTCCTACAATTTTTGCAAATTCCTGCAATTTTATTGCATAAAACTGCACAAATATCCCACATATTCCATCGCATTTTTTAAGAAAACGCGCCGCAAAATCAAGGATTTTTGCCCGCAACAAACTCAGAAAAACTCTGCGTTTTTATGGAAGGAGTGGTTAGTGGGCAGGACTTGGATCAGACGAAGCTCAAAGTTCCATTCATATCTTTTTTCTCAAAAATGGTTTCTGTCATTTCACACTGATGTTTGTTCAAGTGTTAATTTTTCTGATAAGTTTGATTTTGGACTTAGATGCTATTTAAAAAGGGGGGTGGCTTACTGCTATTAAAAAAAAGGGTGTGGCTTACAGAAAATACAGGAAGTGGTGGAGGCATTTACAGACGTCTGTTTAGGAATCCTACATAAGAGAGTGTAAAGGACACCTAACACTAAATTTCTATAACTGTTATTGGCTTTTTCAAACCATAAGCTGGGTTTTAATCTAAACTAATCAAGATGGGAGCTTCTGTATCTACATACACACACACGCACATAGTTTGCTCTAGTTTCCCATTTAAATGCTGATGAGGGCGCCACTGGGGGCTAATAGGAAATTGTGCCAAATGAGCCGCACCCTCCTGTCTCATCAAAGTTTTTTCTTTTTTGTTTAGTTTTTCCTTTTTGTTCATGTAAGGGTTGATATAGTAGGTCAGGGGGTCCGGATGGACCTTAATGGAGATAGAGGTCCTAAATAGCCACAACAATGACTTCACCTATTTCTGCTAAGTAAACTGCCACAACATTGCAAATAAGCTGATAATTTCTATACTGACACACACACACACACACACACACACACACATTGATGTGGGTGTTGTGAGGGTTAATTATAGTGGAGAGGAACTGATCCATCCAGATGTTGATCCAGAGTAATACCCTTTATACACCAGAACTGGCCGTGCTCTCTATATGCAGGTAACACAGGTAACCCCAATAGCGCAGGTGACTGACTGGTTTAACACTGCCTGCAGACCTGTTTTCTTCTGGAGCATCATGTTTGATGTCATCATGTTGACGATGTCACAAAAACATGCTAGTAAACATAAGATGGCAGCATTGAAGCCAGTGACACAGCGGTGAACCTTGATTGCCATGCTACAACGCGCTGATGTCACCACCAATCAAAGACTGAGCCGATAAATTCTCCTGACTCCTGTAGTGAATGCTGATTGGACCCATTTACATTTAAGTAGGTTAGTGGTAGTAAAGGGACTTAACTTCCAACCCTCACGCCTAGTCCTAAGTTTTGGGTAGTGACTGAAAGAATGACTGACTGGGACTGACTGTCGTGTCTTTAGGTACAAATTGGAATTACAAGATAGGACATGATCATGTGAGCTGATTGGCAAACTTACATATACAGTAGCACCTTTAAGGTTGTTTCTGGGAGGCAGGTGATGAATATGAGCTCAAGTAGAGGACCATCATGTCTGAAAACCTCAAGTCACTGAGCTCCAGCCAGTTCACTGGGTGACCTCTGACCTCACTGTAGAGGCAGCTAATCAAATCTGTCCAATTCTGTTGCTGATGTTTGCAGGTCAGTGAAATTCATGATTGGACGTTTGCTGTCCTGCATATCTGCATGTTCTCGTCTCTACTTCAACTCTGGTCCACAATGAGTTATCGACACACAGACACATACAAACACAGACATGTAAGGAGAGACAGACACTTGCAGGCTAACACACACACACACACACACACACACACACACACACACACACACACACACACACACACACTCACACTGGCAGCTGCTCTTCTGACAGGAAGTGTCACACTCTCTAAAATGAGATCCAAGTCCTGCTGTTTCTATTTTCAGTCATTTGGGACAGAAATAACTTATTGGAAATTTCATCCACTTAAAGACCACTGGGATATTTTTATAACTTATAACTTTCTTTGACTTCAAAGTGTGAAGGTGGATCACTTAGATCAGCAATCAAATACATTCACAGCCATCACTGTTGACAACTTACTGCAAAGAACAAGGCACCCAGATTTTTTAATCCTAAACGTCTCTGCAGGCGGAATAATTACTGCGTATGTTTAGTGATCAAAACTCAGGGTAGGTCAGTCACATGTTACCACCCTGTGATAGGAACCTTTTAGCTTGTTGTCTCAGAAGTTTCACAACATTTATTCATTACTGCTGGTGGAGCCAGATCCACTTGCTTGTTATCATTTCACTTTAAATTACAACTATTTTTTAAGGCAGTGATGCTATTTGATCCAAGTTTGTAATTTACATGTAAACAGCAGTGGGTTGAGCTCTCACGGTTTCTGTCCTGAAATCATTAAAAAAACAAGAAATCTCCTCAGTTTAAAGATGCAAACAGAAGATCTTCATTTCACTTTTTGTTGCAGGTTTATTTTTGGTGAATTTCATAAAACCGTCAACAGGTTTTGCTGGTGTTTGTGAGGCGACTCGCAGCAGACAAAGAGTCCACTTTGTCACAAACTTTGTTATCTTGCTCTCCTCCCTTCTTCAGCGGGTGCTGAGGTCCCGCCCCTTACTACCCGAATAAGGGGACATCTCTGTGCCTTGTGGCCAATCAGGCAGCTGCACTGGTCCATCCTCGGGATGCCATGGGCCCAGGCCATGCTTGAGATTTCAGTGAGGGGAGCAGCAAGCTGGCTGGTGTGAAGGGGAAAAGGCTGCTGAACAAGACGAGGGGAAGATTAAATACAAGTATAGACGAGCGACGGTGGGAAGTGAGTGGTAGAAAGAAAGAGGAACTGAAAGAAGATAAGAAAGAGAGGTTGAGATTGAAGCTGAGCTGCAGCAGGTGGAGGTCTGTCACCTGTGATCATCAGGAGGAGGCACTGAGGCTGAGAATTGAGGTAGGATGGATGGCTGATGACGTCTAATGAAGTCCTAACTTTAACGTGGTCCAAAAGTCCAGCCTCTGCTGATGACTGGTGGATCTCTGGTGCTGCTCTTTAAAAATGTTTGGAAGCAGGGAGGAAAGCAGTTTTAAAAGTCTGAAGTTTAGAGAAAGCTCATCCGTTCCTTTGCTCTTATTCTGCACATTGTTTTAATCAGGCAAAGAAGTTGTTTCGTTTATGGAAATACTGCTTAACTAATGCTACCATTTGTCAGTTTTGGAGCTGCAGCAGCAGTTGTGCAGCCTCCATCCTGCTGACTATGGAGATCATAACAATAGCAAACTGTTTCCATGCAAAGACGCTTTCAGTCAGACAGCTGCAGCTTGTGTTTATTCCAGCATGCCAGTTGCTGCTCACAAACACTCGAGCATTCACAGAGGTTTATTTGCAGAATGGCGAGTCGCTGTGATGTCAGGTTTATAGGAGTATATCAGAGTGTGACGCTGGGTCAAATAACACTTGAAAAATGCTTATTGAAATCTTGAGGAGAAGTAGATCAGTAAATGAAATCACCATGAGAAGTGCAATCTTCTAACAGAAGCATTAGAGCTCCTTTGTGACTGATTCAGCCAGAAACCACATGTCATTGACGCAGGTCGATGACAAGCCGTTAGCATTTGTGTTAGCGCTCATTGCCCGTTGCCCCGTTCATGTAACAAACGTGTGGCAGCTGCAGTATGACGGTCATTGGATCGCATAGCCCCCTCAACCCCCACCACCCAGTTCCAACTCGCCTACTGGCATGGTACATTGGCCCGATGTGGTGCTGAGGATCCAAGACACACCTGACAGACAATAACAAGAACATTAGTGGCTGGTGATCAAATAACACTGAGGGATTTAAAGTTACTGGGGCTCATTTGAGCTGAATATCGAGTTTAGCAAAGAATTGGAATGTAAGATTTTTTTTAGGATTTATTGCAGCCTCATTTAGTTGGATTAAGAAGATGCTCACACTTAGATGTTGTTTATATTCTGCACAGTAACTCGCTCTTTACAGCCAAGGAAGGTTTATAGAGAGAGTCAGCTTTCTACACTTTACAAATATTCAGCTTTCTTAAGTCTTCATTTGAGTTTTTTCTTTTGCATTGATTCAGTAATTAAGCATTTTAGCGATCATGTCTTTTCTGCAGGAAATGTTATTCTAATTCATTTTCATTGAAAATTAGATCTTCTGTATTCCATTTTGTGGAAAATTAAGAGCAGGTTCCACCATGTTTGACCTTCTGTTGTTGGACTTGTTGATGTTTTGGGAGCAATGTGAGCCCCCCCTCACAGTCCCCTTCACTCCAGCTGGACCTATTTCAACTGAGACCAGAAACTGGACTCTCCTCTAATTTTGTCGCAGGCTTAAGTGCAGTTTTAGTTGTCAAACTTTATTTATTTGTTTATGTATTTATTTATTTAATTTTTTGGGCAGTTTTTGACATAACAACAACTCTTTACGACAAGTGGATAGGGGGAAAAAAACATAATGAGCTGACAATAAACGCTTACAAAAATGAAATGATGGATAATGACAGCAGTTTCCTGGCGACAGACTTTGGGTGGTGGTGGGTGGGGTTAATTTTAGACCAGGAAGAAGGGTCAAGAGTTGATTGGGCAGCTTTGGAGGGAGACCTCGTGAGGAAACACTGTTTGACACACATGCAAGGGTGAATTTCCCTGAGCGAGCTCGGATTTTTCAGGAAGGAAGACTTGTGTCTACAAATGATTTAGGAGCACATGTCATTTAGTATTTGAGATGCTATTCAAATATATTTCTTTTTGCTGAAATAGGTTAGGGTTAGTTAACCATCTATACATAAAAACAACGAGAGCTGTATTTCTCATAATGGGGCAGATCTCTTCAAAAGATTGTTTCCTGTTTACATGGAGGCGCTTCCTGTCCAGAGGCATAAGCCTGGGGTGTGTCGTGTTTCATCCATTTGATCTCTTGCTGTGATCTGTCTCACTAATCTTGGATGGTTTAGACATTGTTATGTTTTTATCTAAAGTAGCTCACAGCCAGCCACTTCCTAAATTTTCAGCTTGGACGGTTCTGGTGGGAGCCACCGCCGCCACTGCTGCCACCACTGCTGCCGCCACCGCCACCACCACAGTGTTTACACTTGAATGAAGATCCACAGGATTTCTCTTCCCGCTGCTCTTGACTGCTGGTACAGCACATTGTCCATCGAGTGATTTATAATTGGGTGGAAAGTACCTCCTTATTTTCCTCTGAGAGTTCCTAATTTTAGAGGTGGAATCGTGGTTTTTGTCAACCTGTTTGGGTCGTTTTGCATTCAAAGACATAACAGGAACTGATTAAGGATTTACAGGATTTGCTAAAAACAGAATTTCTCCTTTGCATCTGAAAAATGTTTCACGCTCATCCAAGAATGTGAAACTGCTGCAGTATGCATGCCAGGGCTGTAGGTGGCAGTGTTAGATGAGTACGGGGCAATTTGACTCCACAACTTTTTTTCTGTAAATAATGCATCAATAAATTTAACTGGAGGCGCATCACTAAACTTAGTACCTTCAGGAACATACAGGAGCTTGGGAGCCAGCCATTGTTTTGGTTGTCCTCTTATTAGTGCATGGCTATTTCATAAGTGTACTCTCGCGTCGTTACCATTTTCACAGGAACTTCATATTGTCAAATCACATGATGAAAGCAATGGTGGTGTTAGGTTTACTCTCTGGAACCCTGTTCCAGAAGTTTGCAGTTTCACGCCCCGAATGTGCTGTGGTGTGATGAAAGGGCCAAAAGCAGTTAAATAGTACAGCAGTACAATAGCGATATTTCCTGGGAACATCCGTCAACCAAACTGAGCAGAAGTACTGAGGAAGCCAACGGGATCAAAAACAGTGAGATCAGGCTATATTTTCTTGAGTGACTCAAAAGGCTGGCGGTGACGGACACCTGAGCAATGGATTTAAAGCCAGAATGGCCTTGAATCTTTGCATTAAAAACTCCTCCTTCCTCATAAACCCAAAGAGCGTCATGTAAACAGCTGAACGTGAATGATACACCGATGAAAAGTGTTAAAAGAGATTCAATTCACTTTTTCACCGATCATGGAATAGTGTTGTGGTATTTCCTTTGTGTGTGTGTGTGTGTGTGTGTGTGTGTGTGTGTGTGTGTGTGTGTGTGTGTGAGAGAGAGAGAGAGAGAGAGAGAGAGAGAAAGAGAAAGAGAAAGAGAAAGAGAAAGAGAGAGAGAGAGTGTTTACTCGAATGTTAGCGCATAAGGAGAAAGCCTTTTCTATTTCTGGCCAGTGTTGACAATACCACCATCCTCCGGTAAATCGCAGCCATTTTAGCTGCATCAATTCAGTGTCGCTGAGGAATGTTATCCGCTCTGTAATTGGCTGTTTATTTTAGGCGGTCACCTGGTATTCAAGTCCTGCTAATACTGAGACAACTGTAACATTCATTTGTCCAATACGAAGGCAGTATAGGAAAGGGTTAGACAGCTCCACAGATCAGCACAGGGCAGAGCAGAAGTCACAGCCATGATTATTATTATTACTACAGTAATTACCATAATAGTCACAGCCACGATTATTACAGACTCATCATTTGAAGGCTTGAAACCATAAAGGACAAACAAAGGCTGATGTAATGAAGGAGCTCTTCTTATTTGCGTTACCAGCTGTTCCCATCCTGAGATACAATTGATCTTATTCAGTCTTTTATATATCTGATTCAGAGTCAAAATGCTATGTAGTTTATTGGATTGTGGTAGTATTTATACATATGTTTGTGTACCTTCTCAGTCGTCCAGGTCATGCAGATCCTAAAAGTTTAAGCAGAAGACAACTGCACTTCTTTCATCTCTCATCGCTTCTTCAGTTCTAACTGAAGGAGTCTCAGGTCTTCACCTACCAACAGCCCAGAGCAGGTTTGCGAGTCCTTCAGTGCACCTGAGGGTCTCTGACCCACCCAGATTGTCTCAAAGTGAGAATCTAACACGTCTGTCGGAACTTGAGAGGCCTTTCGGACGAGAGTGGAATGTCTTTAACAACCAAAAATGTCTCCAGAGATGGCGCTCTCGTTCTCTTCAGTGAAAACAGGAGGCTTCACTTTACATTCAGTCATGCTGATGTGGCAGCTACTATTGTTTGATTTCATCTCTGACACCAACATTAATTCTACAAAAGGGAGAATCCTAATTATGATGCAACCGAGACATCAGCACCATCGGTGAAACCAGAATGATGACGGTCATAAGCAGCTGGCCTCCTGGGAGGCCCAGCGGACGTTGCACAGATTTAGTCTGTGAATCTAAATAGTTACTTTCTTGTCTGAAAAAAATTCAAAGGCATACAGTCAGAATTACATCGATTCAGCCTGGCTTAAACTCTTTTGCCTTTGCTGCTATAGGTTGATGCGAATGCATAGTGGAATGCCTTTGGCCAATTTATCTGTCAGGTCTTCCACCTGCAGAAGTTTATTTTCTACATTTAAACAGTGTCTTAAAAGCAGAAGTGTAGCCTTCGGAGAATATCCTCAATTTGTGTGAAGGATGATATGATGAAGTTGAGATAGTGAAGGAACGTAAAAAGCAGCACAAAACAGGGCAAATGGTTGTGGGTTCAAAGTGTGTGACCTTGCAGCTTCAGTTCCTGGGAAAAAAATGGCCCAACACTTTGCCATTTCCATCCAAACTCCATAACAGTGCAGGAGGAAGTCATGCTACCTGAACAGTTTTCATAATGATTTAAATTTTAGTTGATGAATAATGAGGAGTTTTTACATTTTAACATGCTCTGTTGATGCATAGGACCCCAGTCTAAAAGCAAATTTGTGTTCCTCCATTTAGCTGGAAACTGGATGTTTCTGCTTTGACCTTTATTTGATCAGATGTGGTCTGTGTGCTAATCAGTTTATACTGGATATGTGAGTCTGCTTATCTCGGCAATTTGAAAAAGTAAGATGTTTTTATTGATTTTTCCTCCATGATGAAATCATCATCTTGGATTACTTCATGTGTCGTGGGAAGCCAGCTGGATCAAGGTGGTTTCATGGGACCCAGATATTTGGAACTTAGGAGCAGTTTTTTTCTGAAATCTGATGAAAGTTTGGTTTGAAAAAGTCTAGATCCAAGAGGCATTTTGCTACAGCTGTGGTTTTCTTTGAGGTGACTGCTGAGAGTCATGGCTACTGTCATGTTTAGAAGCATTGGTGAATCACTCTTTACAACATCAACACAAATGTCACCTCTTCTTCTGCATCTCTCACCTCAAGCAATGTTGATAGCGAAAGCGAGACAGATAGACATATATATATATATATATATATATATATATATATATATATATATATATATAGAGAGAGAGAGAGAGAGAGAGAGAGAGAGAGAGAGAGAGAGAGAGAGAGAGAGAGAGAGAGAGAGAGAGAGACAGACAGAGAGATAGAGAGAGAGAGAGAGAGAGAGACGAGAGAGAGAGAGACAGACAGAGAGATAGAGAGAGAGAGAGAGAGAGAGCGAGGGGGAGAGAGAGACATAGACAGAGAAAGAGAGAGAGAGTGTGTGTTACTGCGGACAAACTTAGTGGGGAGCAGAGTCATTTAGTCTGAGTGGATTTCCAGGAGAGAGAGCAATTTATCAAGAAATGGAGCGGGGATAAACACACA
>CAAKHG010015973.1:0-13372 GCA_901007715.1 Dactylopterus volitans | reverse complement strand
AAAAAAAAAAAAAAAAAAAAAAAAAAAAAAAAAAAAAAAAAAAAAAAAGGATGTGCAAAGAGTTGTTTTCTTAGGCCCCTGTCATGGAAAACAATCTAAAGAAGTAACGTAAATACCTACATAACCTTGGTTTGTGTCATTATAGATTCTAGGATTATTGTGCACTTGTGGTGACTCGTTACTTTTGTGCATGCATGCGTGCGTGTGTGTGTGCGCGTGTGTGTGTGTGTGTGTGTGTGTGTGTGTGTGTGTGTTTTCCTCTTTGATTTAAAAACGCATCACTGCATTTGATGGAAACCTGACAGGTAGTGCACACAACACTGTCATTGTTGTATTAAGATTGAGGTATTATTGCACTTTATCACAAACTGCAGACCTGGAATCCATAGATTTCAGAGTGGAATGTGAACAAGGCAGACTTGATCACAGTTCATACCGACTGTACAAAAGCTGCAGCAAGTTGGACAAGTTCCTGTCTTCAGGAGTATTTTCTTTTCTTTAAAATCACCTTGACACAGTCAATGCATCACCGTAGATTTCAGTAAACATGCATAAGTGGTCACCTGGGTAGGTAGATCTGTAAACATCCTGCCAACGGTAAACACACCAGCAGGTACAGGGAGGCCTTGAGCCATGAAGAGCCAAGAAACATATTCTGCATTCTCACATATCAGCAGAAAAGAGAGAACCTCCCATTAAAATGACTGGAACTACATATCAAGGTGCTTGAGCCAGCAACCCATCTGTTGCTGTGCAGCCATATTGATGTTTTGCGGTTTTGATTGGATGGCAGCTCAGAATAAATCGGTTGACAGCTGGCTAATTCTGAATTTCTGCTGTTCTTCTACTCTCTACCTAATCTGCTCAAACACCTTAAAATAGTTGTAACATGGTAATTTTTAATCATGCTAACAAGCAAGTGCCGGACCTTCTTGTCTTTTAATACCAATTTGTTTCCCTAGAGGTTACATTTGTCCCTGTATTCAGTGTAAGGAGCTGGTGCTCTGCTCGGATCTGTCTTAACCCAGCTATTGTGACTCACTAGCCAAAGGAGCTCAGTGAAGTGAGTGAGCCGTCCAGTTAGAAAAAGAAGCTGTGTTCAGAGTTGCCGACTAAATATAACATTGGCAGCCATGGCCCAAAGGTTGAGAACCGGCCTGGTACCAAAAGGTTGTTGTTTCGCTCCACTGCACGGGTAGAAAATCGAGTGGGTTTGAGGGAGAGCGGGACATCACTTGCCTCTCCTTCAACACAGCTGAAGTGCCTTAAGCAAGGCATCCAACCCCACAAATGCTCCCCGGGTGCTGCACCGATGGCAGCCCACTGTCCGGTGTGTCTACTATGGATTGGTCAAATGCAGAGAAGTAATTTCCCCTCGTGGGGCGTGAAGTGATAATAAAATTAAAAAATCAAAACAGATTGTTTGTTGTGCATTTCAACTGCATAGAGTGTGAATTTTGTGTATGTGGCAAATCCGTGGATGGAGATTAGCAAGAATTTCTGTGCATGCATGGATAGCTTACGGATATACTCAACTGCCCGCGTTGCATTATGTCTTTCCAGATAGCACAATGGCAAACATGGGGACAGACATAACAATAAGCTTCACAATCTGGATCTCTAAGAAGTTCAGAAGAAAGCAACCATGTGGATTCCTAAGGTGATCAGTGAGTAATCCGTCCAAATAATATCCATTATTTCGTGTTTTCAGAGATTTATCACACTGGATAAATTCGTTGTTACCAATTTCACTGTGTCACAACATCACCTTTGGTTCTTGTAAGTTGTGTCAGACTGTGCACTTAAGTGTGAGCTGTCAGCTATACAAATATAGTAGTGTCTTCAGTTAACAGTGTGTAATACACAAAGTTTGAGTGGGTAGCGAGCAGTACTGGTGGATGATTTCCAGACACAGCCAGGGACTGGCGGGAGGGCGGAGTGAGTTAGCAGTAAAGCTGTGAAGGTAGCAGTGTAATGTGCTGTTTGCACAGGCCACTTACAGGCAGAAAGTGATGGTCTGGTTCCACACAACACAACAGTGGTTTGCCTCCTAAATGCTGACTCGGTGGTAATACGTTGCCGACTCTTGGTTTGATGTTTATTGGCACAAGCTTGTTAGCATCATTAACTGGGGATGGTCAGCAATATGATTTACATAGCAAGTTTAACTAACTGATAGCACATTGACCCAGGCTGTTTAATCAACCTCTGAAGCTGATTTTTGTCCCCGATTGATGTTTTGGTACCATGTGATGTGAATTGTGTAAGCCAAGCCACTACCGGTAAAATTAGCTTGCTGTAATTAAATCGGTGCTGTGTCTGTTGTGGCATTGCCCCATGATGCACCTCAGCAGCATATTAAAATAAAATCGAATAAATGTCACATATGTGAGCTTTCACAGGTGGTGGTCTGGTCTGGTTTACAGTCTGCAATGTTTACATTGGAAACCATGGAGGTACTATGTCTGATCTCTGGTTTTATTACATTTCTGTTGGTAGGCTTCATAAGTCAGAACTATCTATTTTTATCAAGCGTTTCCTTTTTAATTTTATGAGTCAGTTATACCAGTGTTGATATAGACAAAATTTAAAAATAAGTACAGTGGTGCTGTGCAGCCTTTTAGCCAGTTTTGATGACATTTCTTTAGTTCTTTTCACCAAGTCGGAGATATTGCAGCTGTCAGCAGCTCAAGATATGTTCACCCCACTATTACAACTCTGCCACTCAACTTTGAATGAAAGTACCTCCTAACACTATCAATTGAATGTGTCATAAACTCAAACATTAGGCTAGCTAATTTTACAGATTCCATCTTTGATTGAAAATATCTGCTGACTTCTGTGGCCCATTTCTCCCCATGCCCAATGAACATGGTTTTGCAAATGCTGCACAAGCAAATAAGTCAGGTTGTTTGTTGTTTCCGTTACAAAAAAAAACCCCATCAATTAATATTTTAATTGTTAACAGAGTTTCTAGAAAAACCTTTCAGGATTTAATATCAAATCTCAGTCACCACTCTCTGCATTGCTAAATGCTGATGTGTCCTGCGGCCATGTTGAAAAACAGTCGAATGTGATCTGTTGTTGGTGCACAGCCTGGAACATCACATAAAACAGTATTGCTCTCTAAAATCGCATTGTTCTTTTTGTAGATTTGAGTACAAATTGTAATTTTGCCAGATATTCTATCATATAAATGTAGCAAAAAATGTCGCAGGAAAAATGTGGCATAATGCAAAGACTCATGTGACCTTGTTGCTTGTTTTTCACAAAAAGCATTATGCACTGACACTCCTTTGTGTCCAGAGTGCTGTACAGTGATGACACACACATAAAGCTATCATTTGAGGTGATGCACAGAAATGACGGTGAGGTTCCCTCTCTCACACACACAATAATTAAAAGGAACATTTCCCTTAAATCCTCCTCTACTTTGATTTTCTCAGGGTTAGATGAAAAGTTGGATAACTGTTAAATCTTTGTGCTTAGAGTATAGGAATGAAAAGGATCCTGTTCTTTGTATTTGGATAACTGAGCGATTTACATAAACACTCCAATAAGGACCCATAGAGCAGGGTAGATGGCAAATAGTGCATGCTTTGGTGTGGGTGTGTAAAATTCATACACTAATACAATTCATGCACTGACAATCAGTTATGTAAATACTTCAGGTATCATGTCACACAGACCCTCGTGGATATGCATTTGTCAAACTTAACGTTTGCACTTTCATTTAAGAGAGTATACAGCAATTGTTTCCCCCATGCTTTCATTCTTTTGGCAAAACTTATACTGGATGCACAAAGATGAAACTGATATCAATGTTCTCATCTGATTGGAGAATACAGAGAGCAAGTGGATTAACTAAAATATAGTATTATTGTTAGCTTAACATCACACACGCTCACACTCATACAGAGTTACAGTTAGATGAGGTGTCCATGCAGTTAGACGGTGGTAACTGTCAGCAAGGAGCTAGGACAAACTATGTCCTCCTGGTTGTCTAACCTGGTCCCATGAGTCAGCAGCTCCTCTACTGTCGTCCAGTCATCCAACATCTTCCGATTCCTCAGACGACTCAGCTTCCTCTGACTAAGCTCCAGGACTGTATTGCACCGCCCTTCTGCAAAAGAACCACTGCCTCCTCTATTGTCCGGCACACCTCTGTCTCCACAAGAGACTCCTCCTGCAGTTGCTCCGCCCCTGCTGACAGTGTCTCGAATCATCCCTCCTCTGGCCTGCTGCTGCTTCTGCTCACGGGCCAACAGGAAGTGTTCCCTTCTTTCTGTTCGACTCCAGTACCGACCCATCAGCATATCAGTGTTGGTCTCTTCGTCTGTGCTCATACCACTGCGTTCATCTGCCAACTGCGATGCCCGGTCTCTCAGGAGCTGGTTCCTTGTGATCCGTGAGGTCGTGTTGGGTTTGGAGGTGGGATTAAGTTTTGGTTGCAGACCCGAACTGGGATTAGGACTTGAATTTGCATTCATTGCTTTGTTTGCATCCCATCCAGCTGCAGAACCTGGCCCTGTGTGGCCCTCCAGGGTGCTGTAGAGGCCTCGGCCTCCCCCACCACCCTGGGACTGGCGGCTGGCTTGTTTGGGCCATGTTTCATTGACATCCCCGGGCTGAGGGGGGTGGACGAGGCTCTGGACATGCTGTAGCTCTCTGGCTCGGCTCCTGTCCAGCTCTTGCTGTCTCTCTCTGTCCATCTCTTCCTGAATCCGTGCCTCCATCTCCCTCTCCAGATCTTTCTCCTTTTGCATTTGCCTCTTTTGTTCCAGTCCTCTTTCAATCTCTCTGTCCCTTTCAGTCACCAGTGGATCAGACATCAAGCTCCTATGCTGCGAGTGCCACCAATCATGGTGAGCGAGCTGGTCATTAGGGTTGTTGTCATAGCATGGTTCATGGGTGGTGGTACCCATGATGTGCTCCAAATTGTTGGGGTGTTGTTGGGTTGAGATGGTCAGGCCTGCTGATTGGGAAGCCATCATATCTGACACTAGCTCACCTTCTTCTGGAAAGCCTGGTTGCAGGACGGTATGTGGCATGACACCTCCACAGTGGTGCAGAGTTGCTGCACAATATGATGGGGAAGCTGGATGGCTGGCCCGGCGGCGGTATTCTTGCTGTGGGGGCCGATGGTGCAGTGTTCGGCTTCTTCTCAGCATCCCCATTGAACCAGAGACCTGGTGGTGCTGCTGAATGGGCACTAATGATCTCCGATGACTGGATGGGGTGCTGCAGGTGGACAGGACCGGGCCGGCCATTCGTGAGACAGTGGAATGTGTGTGTGAAGGATTGAAAAGGGCTCCGCTGCTGGAACTGTGACGGTTCAGGCAAGGCCGGTCTGCTTTGTTGAACTGGACTGATGAAACCCTGCCAATGAGAAGAATGTCGTACAGAATGTCAATGCTCGAGGTGGTTTCATAAAGCAGGGAAGAAGACCCCCATCTACATGCCACTTTGTTAACACTGGATCAAACAAAGCTGTCTTAATGCCATCTCAATGTGTAATTTTTGATGACATTGGTGTCGAGTGTGAGCTACTCCACCATGCTGGCTCTCTCTTTCAGACTGACAATGTTTCGGCTGTGTGACTGGTTCCCCAGTAGAACAATGCAGAACCTTCATTTTTTACAGCGGTATAAGATTTGATAACAGAGCAGTATTACTTTACTGAACAGGCTTTACAAAAAGAGGCAAGTCATTCCCACAGATTAACATTTTAGGTGCTCAAAATGGTCAAATTCAAATATAAATTATTTGTTAAACTTTCTCCAAATATTCAATGTACTGAAATTAAAGGTGGACTCAATGGTAACAACACTTTTTTCATAATCTCAGGAATATCTCTGCATTATCAACAAGCAGGCCATTCAGTTTGTCCACTGAAAAAAAAATAAATCCAAAAACCCTTTGAGCACATCCCCTGCTCTGTCAATGCCAGTGACCCTGGCCAACAATAGTACAGCCAATCAGAAAATTAAGTTCAACATTTCTACATCACTGGGGTCACCTGCTTGATTTCTGGTTTAAAATAACAAACTCAACTGTGTTATTTTTAAATGCAATCGACTAAACCAGATTAAAATGATTAAAATGGGTTTAAACCAATTAAAATTTTGTTTAAAGTGCCTGAATTAGCTGGCTGAAATGAGAGACTGGGTGGTTTAAACAATTTTTAACGGGCTTCAATTCAGTTTAGACAGCTTTAAACAAATCTAGGCTATTTCCACTTCTTGAAATTTATGTAAAGTGAAGCAGAAAACAAACTACCTTTTTCATGCGGTGAATGCAGTAAAGTTTCTAACCCACAGCAGAGTTATGCATTTTTTGCCTTCTGTCTGCAATTGTCAACAGATGTCACTGGCTGTTTCCATGGAGACGCCACTCAAGTGTTGAGCAGTCTATTTCTTCTTACTTCTACTTTTGTATGGAAATGACAAACTGAAACAACTATATACAAATGCAAATCTAAGAGTGGTGTGACTCTGTACGGCAGCTTGAAAAGTTGTGAAACCCTGCTGCTATTAAACTTGATAGTCTAATTAAACATTAATGCTACCTGAAAAGTCCACGTGGTGGGAGGTCAATGATGGGCCTGGCACCCTCCTCCATCCCCAGCTGCAGTCGCTGGCACTGCGGCTGCATGGTCAGAGCCTCGGGGATGGCCTCCAACAGCTCACGGTGGCTCTTGGGACAGCTGTCACGCCGCTCTCGCCTCTCACAGGGTTCGCCCTGATGTTGCAGCCTGGCGTTGTAAAGCCGCATTCGCTTTTCCAGCAACCTCTGGAAGTGCCTGAACTCTCCGGTGCTGTAGAAGCCAGAGTCGCTGAGCTCTGAGGAAATGAAGGACTCAGAAGAAGGAGAACCGCCACCGAAGCCTCCACAACCCCCTGGGGCAAGTGCCCCGTGTGAATGGCAGTCCTCCAGGCCTCCCTCCTCGGTCTCCAGCCCTGAGAGATCACCCTGATGTAAGGAACCGTCAGTCCAGCCCAGGCCACTGTCCAGCTCATGGTGGAGGGGCAGTAAACCAAGAGGCTTCTCCAGCATGAAGTCGTCATCATCAGTCTGTAAAAACAGACATCAATCCCAAGTCCATTTACACACACAAAAAAAGCTTTATCACGGCATATTATTATGCTTAATGTGTGAGGGACCTCAGTACTCTCTGATTACTGCTGTGAAGTAACCTCACTACTTACTTATTCTTTGATCACACTAAATCTAAATCTGATTTAATAATTTAATTTATCTGGGCTGCTGCTATTCTGTATTTTTCAAGTAATTCCATGTAAAGGCCAAAACATTGTGATAGTCCATCCCTAAATACCTCATCTCTGGCACTCAGACTCAAACCTGCTGATTCCTACTGAAGATGTAAACCCTTAAAAACAGCTCATGTGCAGCTTTATTTTTAAGAATGCCTTTTGAGAAAGTCATTTCTTGAAATAACTTTTCATAGTGTTGTGCCCTTGTCCATATAAAATGGAGGACAAGACCGCATGGCTTCCTTTGCTCTCCAGACAAAGGAGAGCCACTGAACTCAATCTCCCGGCGTTCCTCAAACTTTCACACTTGGGTGTGAAAACCCAAACTCCTGCTTCCATTGGCTACTACATGGCCAGGGTTTCTGAGGTCACCAGGCCATATATAAAGGAGAAAGACCCATCTCCCCCACTCTTTCTCTGCACTCTTCTCCTCTTCTCCATGCTCTTCTTATCCCATCAGCCCTGCATCTATCAACTCTCCAACAGCTCCTCAGTTTCTGCTGCTGCTTCATCCCTCCATGAGGCCTGCACAAGGCAGAGGCCTTCAATGGACCAAGCCTTGGTAGCGACGCGAGTGCTTACCAAAGGACAAGATGGGCACCACTGCCACGATACAAAGTCAGCCAGTTGAGTTTAACCAGCCAAGGAGCCACAGAGTTAGCCTGGACTAACTCCACCAGGAGAACCGAGGAAACAAGACTCCAACCACGGTCAGGACTTCCACAGTTTCACTAGACAAAGACAACCGACTGGACGTCAAACCAACTGAACATTGCAACAACTGGACTTTGCAATCAACCAAACTGCAGACCTGCAAACCAGCACATCAAAGGCATCTTTCTCATTCACTTGACCTGGCAACGCGAGTCAGCTTACTTCATCCGCATTTGACTAAATATAGAACTTACCAACGCTGCTAATGTATATATTGATACAATTCAATATTACAGCTATTGTATTTAGTCTGTCATTAGCCATTAGACTGGTCATTTGAGTGTCCTCTGGACTCAGCAGTGAACAAAGGGTCACACCCATGATGACTCTCCTTCCCTGCATCACCCTGGTTAGCCTAAGGCCACAACTCCCTCACACACACACACACCCACACGCACGCACGCATGCACACACACACACACACACACACACACTGTACATAGTACCTTTGTAGCTTCGTTACACTTATATTTGTTGTTTCTTTTGATAATCGATAAACTTCTTTAAACTTGCTTGTTTGTTTGAGGTTGTACAACATGAATTCTGCCAACATACACTGTTAGAACTCCAATGCTTCACCTGTGCTACTGTTAATAAAGTAATTTGGCTATATTTGTTAACGTAATTATCAATTAAGTAATGTGTTAGAAGAATAACTTGAGACTGATCTGGTGCCCCAAGGTGGATTTAATATCAAATTAAAACCTATCGTTCTTTTATAGTAGATATTAATATCGCAATATTTTACTAATTTTGACAACCAATAATAATAATGTTAAAGCACAACGTTTATGAGGCCTGTGTGCAAGGTCTATGATATCAACACTGGTTCACAGTGTGAGTTCAGTGTGAGGAATAGAGCTCTGAGCACAACAATAGCACTTTTGAGCAACTGGGCATTTTTGGGACGAGTAAAAGTAGAGGGTGAATCCACATTTGGTGGTATTTGCTGCAGTACCAGACATACTGTATGTTTGTCTTTCTTAATGTTTCGACATTGACAAATCTTGTGTTTTCATAGAAAAAAGATGAAACTTTTCTGACATTTTGCTCTGCATTATACGCTTAAAAGAGGTACAGTGGTATCCACAGCTTTCTTCATTCATACCAAAGCACCAAGCAGAGAATTTAAAAATTAGGTCCCTACTGTGAGACACACAGAGCACAACATTGGATACCTGACTGTGGTAGCCATTAGGCTCCTCTAGGTTGACATTGCAACATCCCGTCAGGCAGTTCTTTCCCTTGGGTTGATGACTGGCCATTTCTGGATCCTGAGCAGTTCATGAAGTAAAGCAAAGAAAATGAGAAACAGCACAACTCCCCATCTGTAGTTGTTCATTTACAATAAATGGCAGGCAATTTGAGTCAAATCTGGACTAAACTGCCGCTATGAAAACAATTGTATCCTGTGACTGCTTGTGAGACAGAGGAGGCTACACGGGAAGTTAAAACAAAATCTGTGTTTCACCATGTGCTAGCAAAGACTGATGTAGAACCATCCCAAACATGATGGTGCCACTATTCAATCACCATTATCTTGAAATAACAACATTTACTTGGCAACATTTACTTTATCTAATCCTGTTTTTTACAAAAAAAAGTCTGTGTTCTTGCCAATGGTCAAATTTGTCTTTTTGGGGGTTAAAAGTCTTCTTTGTAATCTTGCATTTCAGCCATGTTTATTAAATGCAGAATGAACCCCAGATGGGGCTGAAATTTAAATCACTTTGTGTGTTTCTTAGCATCACCTGGTGGCTGATGTCCACAGTGTCTCTCGGGGAGCTGGGCAGGTAGCTGTACCGTCCTCCATCACAGTGATCTTGTGGCAGAGACAGATGGCCGTAGTAATGTCTGAGACAAGCAACAGCAGTTATTGATTAGACTTTTCATTCTGTTCTAACATTCAATTACAAAGATTAAAAAAAAAATTGATATCCTTTTTCTCCAACACAGTTTGTTTGAACAAAAAGGACTGTAAATAATTCTAATTCTAATGTCCTCATATCTTGTGTGTACCTGTCCTGGTAGGAGGGGCTAGAAGCATTTAAGCCCGCCCCAAACACTGGGAGTGGCAGGTTGAGGTGCTGCAGGTTGAGGGGGAGGGGCTCCCAGGTTCCCCTATCTGCCTCGGTGCCGCATCCCCTCTGACCTTTGATCTGCATGGTGACTGGATGTTGACTGGCTGCAAGGATCCGGAGCACATCCCGCTGGCTCAGGTGTACTAGGCTCCGTCCATTTGCCTGAGGAAAGCACACAGAGAAGGGATGTGAAGGTAGGAAAAAACAGTCCCACATTGATAGTCTTTTTTGGCCTAAATGGGGCCTAAATCTAATCTAATCAAATCAAAGTTTATTTTGATGGGACAATGCATATTAATAAACACTACATTAAGCAGTGTAAATACACCGGATTTTAGCAGAAATGCTAGTTTCCATCCGCAGTCCCCACAGAAAACATAAAAACAATTCAGTCAAACAATACAATCAAACAAGGGAACAAACATAGTGTAGAGCATACGTAGTAGCAAAATAGATTTAGCAGCATTTAAAAGCAGTATAGATTGTATCTAAAGTGAGTTCAAAGTGACATGAGCAAAAATGCATATTGCAATAATTAAATACCAGCGATGGTAAAATTATGGTACTGAGAGTATCCAAGTTGTGTGACATGCAAAGTGCGTGTTGCATTGCACATTGCCCTCGTACTTATGAATTAAAACAGATAATTAACATTAAGTTTAAGCCTGGTTGTGATAACAGTGTTGTTCTTCCAGTAACAATGATTTAAAATGTTGGGTGAAAGAGGTCAGAGTCGGAAGTTCACATTTCATGCTTGGTATTGCGTTCCAGGTGTGAGAGGCACGAACCAAAAACGTGGCTTGACTAAAAGCACTTTTTCTAAAAGGAAGTGTACAGTCGCCTCTAACACCAGCCCTGGTTGATCTGCTTGAGTTTCACAATTTCTACAAACAAATATCATGCTGTATCGAAGAAGAAAATACAGTCAGACTTCTTTTTTCAACTATAATTGAAAAAAGATAGCTTGATAGTTTATTCATAGGGACATGATGATAAAGATTTATGATGAAGGGTAACCTTACACTACAAAACCAAAAAAAAAAAGGCTCTTCAGGGACATTGTGGCTTCCCAGGCTTCAGTTTCATCTGCCTGTGTTTAATTTAGTGACATTCTGATAGCGGTGATGTGGACACTGTGATATACTGTCTGTATGTACAGAACCACTCTGTGGTTGCATGGATTTTGAATGAGCTCCACTAATTCTTCTGCAGCTGTCAGTGCTATTGGCTATAAAGGAAAATGATTTGATTAATTGAACTAGTCAATTGATTTAGTTTAACTAGTAACTTTACTTTACTTACTTTACTTAACTTTATTTAACTAGTCAATTTTTTTCTAGGCAGGGCATTTTATATAAAATCAAGGATCAAGGAATCTCTCGCAAATAGATTTTCAATTAACATTGATCTCAAAAATCTATGAATAGAATCTGAATATGGTTGAATAGCTTTTGAAAAGCTGAATTGCCTGATGTTGTATCATGATCTTAAAGTTTTTTACCGAGCTGGTACAACCCTTTACTTATCTTTTAATTATTTACTGTAGTTCCAAACTAGGAATCAGAATTTTCTCTCGATACATTTCATATCAGTTTTTGGCACTTGTCTTGCTAAACAATACCTTTGGTAGTGTCGCCCTCAGACGTTGCCTTTGAGAAAAGCTATTATTGTGAAGTGACAAATCAGCATTTGCTTGAGAGTGAAATTTCTCAAGAGAGCACTAACAATTTTTGACACATATGAAATGAATAAATTTTGATGGGACAAACACTTTGCTCACCATCACCTAAACAGTTTTAGAAAGTGTTTTGTTGCTTTCTGTAAACTCGGCTAATCGGACATGGCTTATAAGGGTAGGAATTTTCACAGCAGCTATGTCCCCTCAATTTGGGTTCATCCCCTCATCTTCCACAGCGGCGTTGCCACTTTACCCGCTCTATGCGGCTCCGGCTAATTTCATTGTTTCTCCATCTGCCTCTCTCGTGTCAATACAACAGATCACAGTCCTGTCAAACATTAGCACTAGCTTTAAAACTATGCAGTTTAGCTAGCCTGCTGTATTTATTTTCACGAGCACCAATGTTTGCATTTAAAACTTACAGCCATATTGCCATACCGCTGGGGTCATAGTATGTCTATGGCTTGGGTGCAATGAAGTGCTCTGTCAAGTGAGGGTTTGTTTCAGACAGCTATGTTTTGAACAGCCACTAGTCTTAAAAACATGTGTGGAGCCAACTGTTTTATCATATTGTGTGCTCATGTGGTCCATTTTGTTACTGCAAATCAATCTAAACTGGATACAGTTTACAGGGATTCTACCTTTTTTTTCACACGTGAATAATTTATGATTGGTCCACCTCAGCTTCTGTATAATCTCATTTATGGCTGGGGGAGGAGGGTGCACTTTGCCATTTCTAATAAAATAATATCCTGGTGATGTCACAGTAATGTAATTAGTATTTTGTATGTTTGGACTACAAATGTTTAACAACCATCTGTTATCAAAAACTACAGATGTTGAATTTAAAAGAAGGGCAAAGCAAGGTGGACCTACTTTAATGACAAGATGCTGTCCAGTTGCATTGTAGGAAACGGGGATCCAGTGCTTTGGAGTCAGACCCAATCACAGGTTAAAAAGACTGCATATCTTAGCCTAACAGACTGTGACCATCTTTTTCAACAACTGCATGGAAATGGCAGCCCTAACTACCACCATGCATTATGGGAAAACAACATTTTTCTCCTCTCTTTTCTTTGACAACGCAGACAAATTTTAGTTTGCATGATGCCATTTTAACTGCTCTTCATTCAGTCTCCCTTTTCACAGCAATGTGTGCATTAGGCAACATTATGCAACTGGGTCACCGCACACGGCTCTGCCTGCAGATACATGGTGCGTTTGCTGATGCATGACTATGAAACAGTTGATGTTTGGTGATTTACAAGAAATAAGACAAACGTGAACATGATGTTCATCTTTGCAGTAAAGGGTTAACACCTACGAGCCAACATAACCCTCATCCTGCTTCTCTCTCTCTCTCTCTCTCTCTCTCTCTCTCTCTCTCTCGCTCACTGTCCCTCACATACACGCATGCACAATCACACATACACACACAAGCATAGCACAGCAGCCATCGAATTAGACGCATGAACAGTATTGTTAACTCTAGCACATCACAACCATGAGTCACCACTTTGCTGCAGGAGATTTGTCTGTGTGTGTGTGTGTGTGTGTGTTTGTGTTTTTGTGTGAAAGTGAATGAAACAGAAGGGATTTCGTGCAAAAGCGGGTGAAGTGTGTAT
>CAAKHG010015972.1:0-15137 GCA_901007715.1 Dactylopterus volitans | reverse complement strand
ACCCCCTCCCAAAAAAAAAAAAAAAAAAAAAAAAAAAACCCGTCCCAGTAATTCCCATTCATTTAACCACAAAGCGCGAAAGGAAAAGGAAACTCTGTCAGTATCAAGTGATTCAGCATGCACCGTTTTCTTATTGGTGCTTCATTTCCATGCTGAAATCAGCCACATAAACCGGAGCCACGAATCCGGCTGAAAGTAAACGAGGCAAGACTGGCAATCACAATGGGTCTCGGAGTGTTTCGCCCCTCGTCTGCAGCCGCGCTCCACAATAACGCCGCGCATTATGCTCCCGTCTGAGAGGGAGTAGCGGGAATGAATTGCAGAGGCTTTCATGCTGTCGAGTGCCAGCTGCCTTCCAGCGCCGAGCTCGCCGCCTTGAATCGCACATTCAGTTGCTCTCTTTGACATAAAAGCCGAGTGAAAAAAATAGCCTTGATTTCTTTTTTGACTGCCGCTGAATGGGCTCCGCGGAGCCGTGGATGTCTTAAGTGGTCAGCAGCGGTGGCGCGGGGCTCTTTGCTATTGTCGCTGAATGAGAGGGGCTGCGACTGATGATTAACTTGACTCTTAGGCTCGCTACTGTTTTGAAATGATTTAAAAAAGAAGAAGAAGAAGAAGAAAAAAAAGGGGGGGTTAGCTTTGAAATCGCTCTGCATCATTCACCACGCTCCTTCCAGTGTGTGAGACGCGCTAAGTCAATTAGACCTCCATAAGGATTTTGCACAAAGATTTTTTTCTTTTTCTTTTTTTACAGTGTTACCAGATGTGACTATCTTCTCAATTTTTTTTTTTTTTTAACTGACGACGGCGCAGTATGGATATGCTATTCAGGAAAGTACAAACGACATAAAAACCTGGCAGCTGGCCGCGCGCCACAGACACTCATCGATACGAGGAACGCGGCGATTAATGAGAGGACGGCGCAGCGCGTCTTTTTTCCACATGAATATTTATGCCCTGCAGAAGTCCTGTTTCGGTTTCATGTGCTGTAAGCACAACTGAAAAAATAAAAAAAAAATGTAAATTTACACCCAAGCATGCCAATGTTTGAGTTCAGCCAGCAGTCATATGACACACATTTTCCCTCTAGCGGGCCATCAGCCACCAAGCAAACCGGATTGAGCTAGCATGAAAAGTGTTGCTTTCCGAGTGAAAACATGAAGGACTTTTCAGATATCACGAGCACAAACACGAGAGAGACGCCACACTGGTGGTGGTGGTGGTGGTGGTGGAGGGCGGAAACACGGCGACATGCGGGAGACACGACACGGTTTACAGCACGCGGCCGTCTTCATGGATGAGCGTGAGCGGCCGCCGCCGCCGCCGCCTCCTGAGTATGACATTCACACGGAAACGGTTTCTCGTTTTACGTTTTTCGAGCGGAAAGTTGGAACTCAAAAGGGCGTCAATGTGGCGCGTCGACACCGGACCTCTGAGGCGGGAGGCTGCCGTTTGTTTGAGTCAGTTCTCGCCATCGCTAGTTACACAGGAGCAGCAGCAAGTCAAGGGTGTCCTTGCCTTTGACCAACTGTGTAACCATGACAACAAAAGGCCGACTCCCCATCAGAAAGTAGTTATGCTTAAACCAAACCATAATCTTTCCCCAAATCCGACCAGACCAGTAACCATGAAGTCAGGGCACATTATAAAACATCAATATTTTGTTAAGATGGAGAACTTGTTGGACAAATCACAAAGATTTTTTTTCCCTGATCTTGAAACAAATAAAAAGGTTTCTAATTAACGCAACGGGCCCCCAAACCACACCAATTTCCCCACTGACCGGACTCTCCCGCCACATTGACGTCATTTGCTTTTCCACCTTTGCAAACTGGGTGTGTTTCGCTCGAAAAAAAATAACGAAGAATGCAGTTTGGCCGCATGGGAATGTCATTTTCAGGAGACATGGTTGCAATAATTGTGCCATTTTAAAGTGGGAGGATTAGCCTTGGAAATTGAATGTGTGTAGCCATTTCTACATTTCCTATCAATCTTTTGACAAGTCATTTTAATTTTGAAAAACATCTTAAATTTAATGGGACATTTTGGCCCGGCTAGCTTAGCTTAACATTTTGACTGGAAACATGGGAAGAACCAATCCTGTGGTTACCGGTCCGCTCATATAACTGTATTAAACTGAGGCACATTTCCTGAAAATTTCCAAACGATTGATCAGAGTAAATAACCACATCACGACTGGAAAAGGTTTTAATTTTTTTTTCTCAGCAGGTAAATAAATTAGACCGGAATGCTCATTTTGTCCAGTTGACTTGTCGATAAACTGCATCCATGAAGGCGGCACGACAACATCCAGGATCCAACAGTGACGGCGCCTCGGCCTGAGGCACGGAAAGAGACTCACCTCTGATAATATAAACCTGGCCACCTATCAAGTGTTTTAGACAACAGAACAGCCCGTCTGACAACAAGGGTTGGACAGCAGTAAGAGAAACAGCGGACCAAGATGTCAAAAAGGCAGCAGGGTGAGAGAATTTCAGGTCACATAACAGAAGGTGCGAGGAGAGAGAAACGGGGTCAGAAGGCCGACGAGGAGTGCAACAAGAGGCAGCCTCTGTTTGAACTTGCAGCTCGGATCCCTGGAGACTGAGTGGGGAGGCCTGCCGGGGAATAAGGGGGATCCAGGGATCGAACCGCAGGAAAAACTGAGCGGCAGGTGAGCAGCCGAAATAAACCATCTCTTGTTAAAGGAGGACTTTTTTTTTTTTTTTGCAACCGAGGTTTGCGCTTAGCTCGGATTAATTGGTTAGGAGCAAAAAAAAAAATCATTTCAGTCTGCTCACCTCTCATCCAAAAGCACTCTGACTGCAAAGGGCAGAACAGGCCCACGTCGATTAAAAGGGAGCTCGCCTCACCACTAACAGGACCACAGTCTTATTTCTACTGGTCCGACGACGTTGTGAGAATTTTTTTTTAGTTTGTTTGGCTTTGGTGTCTTTTCATTCGCGTCTTTGCAGCCACGGGTCCTTTCAGAGTTCGACCATGGCAGGTTCGGGCCGCTGCCATACGCTAATGCCGTTCAACGCGGTAGCTAACGACGTGAGTCGTCCTCCCCTCGGTCAGCCGCAGGTCTCTTTTTCTCTTGAGGAAAAAGTTGAAGCTTCCCTTCCCCCTCTGGAAACAAAAGCACTTTGGTGGGGGATTTCTTATGAAGGTTCTGTTTTGTTTTTTTTTTCTTTTTTCGGGGGTTTTGCTTTTTGTCTTGTTTCCGCGGCTCCTGGCGGCGTGCATGTGTGGCGTGATTGGCCGTCCCCGCTTCCGCCGACCAAGCACATCCCAGCTCCGTCTCACCCGCCGACCTCTCGGTAAAATCCCCGGGTGTCACTCAGCTGCTTCGCCGGATAATCCCGCCTCACGCTGAGTTTTGTCATCAGAGTCTCGTTAGTCCACATAAGCAGATTTTAACATGTGATTCTTGTATTATTTTTAATATGTATTGTCTTGTTATTTTGTAAATACAAAGCAATATTATTTCGGACATTTTTGGCCTCACCTGTTTTGTTTTTTTTTGCAATTTTGTCACGCCGTGCCTGAATGTGCGCCGCAGCTAGACTTCCTGGTTCTTTGGTGAGTCTCACCATTTGTTCATGCGCTCGGTGCTCCGCCCCAGTCTTCTCCAGTTTATTTTGTAAAATAAACCATTTAAAAATTTTCCGAGTTTTGGTCTCTGAGATTTGGTTCCAGTTGAGAACCAAAATCTGACATTTCCTCCCGTGTCTGCTTGCCAGCGTGGTCATCCTGCTAAAAACGCTGCTCTTCAAGCTGCAATGAACTGGCGGGAGTCCTTTTGTCCGTGTGCGGCTAGCATTAGCATAGCCACAACTTCAGCGTGCGTCTGTCTGTGCGAGCATCACGTTGCCCCAATTCTGAAACGTGCAAACACGAGCAGCAGTTCATTTTTGCCAGCCTGCAGTGGCAAGAACAAACTCTTGTAGTGGATGGAGTTTGACGGCAGACAGTCGCCCCTAGTGAATGATGATTATCGCGCTCTCCCTCATTACCGAGCAGACTGAAATTATTATTTTTTTTCCCTGTTAATCATTTCAACCCAAACACGCATGGAAATACAACCCCAGTTGAAAAAAAAATACCACAGAACTCCTTTAAGTTAAGTGAGACTCAGCTGTATTCAAGCAAAGAAATACTGGATATTATATACATGCACACAGCATGTATTTAATACGCGAATAATTAATTTGCCCACATAGATTTACAATAATCATTCCACTTCATATCGATAATATTACTCATTATCACACGCAACTTAAATTAAGACATCGGGTTGATTTTTCTTAATCGTCCTTCGGCTCATATAAAAACAAGTTGATGGTCTGCATCTATAAAAGAGAGTTAGCTGTCAAAGATCCTTCCGTCTGGTTGTTGCTGTGATGTTTCACTGCGCATCAAAAGAGGACGCCCACACACAACAGCAACATCTCTCGTCTGGTATCTCAAGACAGTTTTCCGTTACACCCTCGACTGGCCGCTCAGCCACGACCGGAATAAAACGTTTTAGAGTACTTACTGGGTGGCTTGTTGGCAGCCAGGTTTTTGAAATGGATTCCTTTGATGACCTCCACCGAGAGGCGTCCTGTTGTGGCGTTGTACACCAGGCCCACGAGGATCTCCGGTGTGGAAGCCTGGCTGACTGACTGGAATGATGAGGCGCTTTCGCTGCATGTCATATCTGAGAGGCTGACCTGGGATTCACCAGCCTGGAATTTTTTTTTTTTTTTGAAAAAAAAAAGACCATGACAGTCGCTCACTAATTCATATCTGCCAGCGAGCTCCTCTTGGTGTTCTGATGCAACGTCGAGTGGAAATTTTCAAGGGGAAAAGTAGCGACGGTGCTTTACTTTTGGTGGCATCAATTTCTGATAAGGCACCTCTTTTAAAGGTTTTAAGGTTTTTATGAAGGTTTTTATTTATGTTTAATATTTGACTATTGCTTTGTAGATAATCTACGCCGTTGCATCTGGGTTGCGGTGAAAAATTCCACATCCACGATCAAATTTACGTGGCCTCAAGAGCCACTGGTTCGGTTCGCTGCGAGAGTGAAGCACAACACTCAAAAAATGGCTGAAGCACCCGGCCACTAATATGTGGCTGGGACAAAATGCAGAGACAAATTTCCTCATTGGAAAATATTGTGAAGTAGATCATTGAAGCATATTTAAAAAAAAAAAAAAAAAAAAAATCTATCCAGTGGAGTGTTTCACTATGAACCCTCTAGAAAAGGTCTCTGTGATGGAGCACACACTGTTTTGGGTATGAGGTTGAACAAATGGTCAGCTGACTTCCGAGAAAATATGAAGGGAAAAACGGGTTAATATGGAGGTTTGTGTTTCTGCTAGATTAAATAAATCGCAATCTGATGAATTTCCACGTTGTTTTTCTTCCATCAGCACACGCGGCTCTTATTGCCGCAGTAATAAACTCTCATGTTTTGAGAGGCAACATCCACTTATGAAAGGTATGTCGGAGGGTTATGTGGATGTGGTTTGAAATAGGCCCATTCCACCTAATTCCTTTTGTACTTTAAACCACTTCAGCCGAGCTGATTGTCTTCCCGCCTGATGTCGAGTGTCGGACGCTTCGCTCCGCGCGTTAAACCAACAAACAGAGGCGGCTGAGATCTTAATATATTCTCTCTGACTGCGTAAAATGTCATTCTGAATGTTATCCAGCCGCATGAAAGATTAATCAGCATACCGGAGCAATTAGCGAGGTGTTGCGGGAGAAAGGTTGAAAGCAGACACCTGCTTTGATCCTACTCACCGGGAGAGCGCAGCATGGGTCTAATATGACCGGCGCAGACATTTTGCCCTGAAGGTTGAGCTTGGTGAGGTAGAACACCTTTTCCCCGAGCACCTTCTCCTTCTTCATCCGCCGCATGCTGTACAGGCGGAACCGGATGGCGTAGTTGCTGATCATCTCAGACTCCACGTGGCTGAAGCGGAAGGTCTCCGTGAAGATGGGGCAGGGCCCCCTCTGGATCCCCGTCTTGGCCCTCTGCTTCTTGGTGGGCAGCAGCACCAGGTGGACCTGCCAGGAGATGTGGCCGGTGCGCTTGAGGGCGGGCAGGTCCGTCACCGCCATGATGGTCACCTCCAGCTGCTGCTCCTCCGAGTCGTAGTCGAACACCACGTCCAGGGTGCCGTATTTCGCGATTGCGTCCGGCTCGTAGCCCTTCGGCAGCTGTGCGGCCGATCCGCGGGCCGACATGTCCTGAAGGAACACCCCAACGGGACACTGGGGTCACATCCTAGCCTGCGTCTCGACCCGCGTCGCCCCGGCGGCGGCGGCGACTCACCTCTGGGCTGAGGACAGCGGTGCTGTCGCTGGGCACGTCCTCCTCGTAGCCCTTGTTGAGGTAACTCTCCGTCTCGTGGCCGTCGCTTCCGTCGCTGGGGCACTTGCCAAAGGAGAGGTGGGGGCTGCCGCTGGTATGGGACAGATCGCACTTGGCGTCCCCCAGGTCTGAGAGGGTGCAGGACATCCGCGGGGAGCCGTTCTCATCCTGATAGGGCGGCGGCTGAAGCTCGTCCAGCGGCGGCGTTCGCCTCATCCTCTGAATGCAGTTGGCTGGTGCGGTGGGGATGGAGACAGTGGGGCCATCAATGCACTCATCATAATCAGCCTTCTTCTACACACCAACCCGTTAATCGGCTGACTCAAACAGGAAATGAATGACTTGCGGCCGTTTCCCCGTGCCGCCGCCACGGTTTGGCAGGGTCAGACGCGGCAAAAAAAGAAAAAAAAAAATTACTCACGATCCTCCAATTAGGTGCCGCCGTTCACGGTTCCCGGAAAAAAATATAAATTCTAATGGCTTTGGTTGAACTCCTGGCTTTTCCCGAAGTGCCACCAGCAGCGCGGGCGTCGCGCTGCCGAGTGAAATCTATCACCACCGGATAAATTTATGCAGGTGAGGAAATCGTTCTCAGCGGGGTCGGCCTGCCGCCGCGCGCGTGCGGGCTCGCGGCTTCGCACGTGAGCCGCCGCGGCGAGCCGTTAAAGGCAGGCGGATTCTTTACCGCACCGTTGCTCTGCTATCGCTCGCTGTTGTGGATTTGTAGCTTCGCCGGGGTGACCGCAAGACGCCGTCATCGCAAACGGCGCCACGCGTCCGCGAGCACAATAATGACAACGATAACGCAAAGTAGATGATGTAAAATGTTGTTGTTTTTTCTTTAATGATAACTAACAAGGGAAAATGGAAAATTTGGCTGATTTTCCCTCTCAAACGCAGCCATGCCAGATAATGGGGGGGTGGAGAAAGAACAAGAGTTTACACAATTAACATCAAATTAAAATGCAATAAAGGCTGAACTTGGCAAAATAAAGCAAACTTAGCGAAGTGAAGCGGCCGTCACTGAAGGCAAACCCGCTCATTAATGCTCACCTAACTCTGCCGGGGCCTCACGCAAAACTTATTCTATATTTTATTCACAGAGTAAATATTTCCCTGCATTGTTAGCTCATGTAATTCTTTAACGCCGCGAAACACGCTATTATGTGCAATTTATCACACATTTTTTATTTTCACACTGATAAACAGAACTCGCGATGCCCGTCCTCATGAGCATAATGTTCTCTGTGAGTGGAATGCAAAAAACCTAAATAATACATCAGATATGCAGCATTAAAGGAGTGAGCTGAATACTTCTTAATCTGCCACAGATTTCATGCCTCTCACCTTTCTAAATGATTCAGTTGCCTGGAAGGCAAAGAATAAGGCTGCACCGAGCGTCTCTGTGGCACTCATAAAGAACCTTGAATAGTGTTGTCAGCTGCATTCTTAAATCTGCCTCCCTTGTCCAATTTGGAATCGCAAAAATTGAGCAGCCGATGCTAATACTCCCAGAGGGACACTGGCGAGGATTGCTTTAAACCCGGTCTCTTGCAAAAAAAAGAAAAAAAAAGAAAGAAAACAAAAGCTGAGGAGGAAAATAACTTAGGAAAAAAAAAAACCTCTTCTTTTGCTGTATCCTAACTTTTGGGAGGGGGGGAAAAAAAAACACAACACTCTGATGACGTAATCCACTCCAACTCATTGTTCCAGCTTTCTCCCAAGTTCTTGAAACTTTCACTTTTAATAATGTCAGTGAGACACCGCCTCAAAGTGGCACATATCAGTGGCAGGATGGAGGCAAAGCAGTCTTAACTAAGTGTCATGCAGGCCTTGATAAAAGGAGCAAATCCATTTCGAGCAGCTTTTTCCCCGCTGAGCCGGGGGCGGTTGATTTGATGGAAGCCGCAGTGTAAAAGCACTACTCTTTTCTGCAGCCTGCTAATTGGGATGGTTACCATTCCTCCTCTCGCCTAAACCCCCCTTTTGCACTGGCGGCCGCCTTGCTTCGCCTTCTTGTACCTCCGTAAGTGGGAGAAACAGTTTGTGCTTTGTGAATCGTGACTGTAAAACTCAGGTATAAATATCTTGGGAGACAAATGAGAGCATGTTGTTGTCTTCCACCGGCAACAGCACAGCTGACCCCTCACGCTCACCTCATAAGCAGCAAGGAGCGCTCACGTTTCTGCTGAGTGAATACTGAGCCGTGATTATATTGAGGTTATTATGACGTCATTTGCAGATTCAAAGACAGTAGTGATTGATTTTCATTCAAATATGTTGCAGGAAGGTGACAGGCGTTTTTTATAAAAAACAAAACAAAAAAAAAAACGGTGTGTATTCTGTGAAGACAGCTCTTGCGGGGTTCTCATCAGGTGCAGCTCTTTGTGTGTGCTCAACCTGGGCAACACAAACACACTTGTTTGGAAAGCATCCCAGCAATGTGGGTGCCTGCGTTTATCGGACGGCTTCATTTCCGCGAGGCACTTAAAGGGGTCATATCAACCTCTTGTGTTTGTGGTTGAGGTTAACTTAGCTTAGCGTAAAAACGGGCGGCGCTAGGAAACCTGGGTCCAGCTGAAGCACGTCAATGCTGAGGCAACATGACCATCTCATGTCAGGAAAATCCCTGCCAGACTTACCGTGTTACTTACTAATGTGCTTAAAAATCTCGTATCTTCTTTAGTAAACATCCTTTTTAGCGTAAAAGAGACACTCTTGGATGAATGATAAATCATCATGTTCAATGTTTTTGGTTTGTTTGTTTGTGAATATCTAAATTAAACTGCATTCGTGAACACATATCGGAAAAAGAAACAGGAAGTTGGCTGATGATTATTTAATTTGCTAAGACATGGAGGAGGAGCAGGACTAAATTAGCTTATGCTGCCACCTTCTCCTTTTTGCACATGTTGAGATTATCGCTTTCAATTGTTTTGACTATTTTGATTTGTTTCGAAATAAACCTTCACTCGCTCATTCATAATTGTCTGTTCTTAGCTGAAACAGGGATATGAGAAACCTAAAAAATAAATAAATAAATAAGCGTTTGCCCTAATCACTCCTCAAGAGCATTGACATGCTGCATCCTCAAAATTCAAAGTTTAACAGTCCCTTGTCCTTTAAATGACCCCATGCTCAGCCAGTATTCTATTTTACCCCTAAGAGTTCTCCTAAATGCCACACTATTCCTACAAGGCTCATTCAGGACTGACAGCCCACTGAGCGCTGGGCCCCGCCGCGTCACCGGACTGATGGTTACCTGATGAGGGAGGAACACCAGAAACCCTTCCGCCCACAGAAAGTCAACTGTCCTATCAATTCTCCTGCTAAAGGTAACCATTCATCTCGACGACGCTGGGGAGCTCACGGCACAGGACGCCGTCCTCGCCGAGCAGTCGCGGCGGCATCCTGACCTGAAACATCCGAAGGGGGGAAGTGGGCCCAAAAAAAACCCCTCAGGTTTCTCTCTTAGTGCTTACTTTCTATTTGTGGATCCAGAAGGACACCCTCGCCGATTCTGCAGCCTCGGCACAATCCCCCTCATGTATAATACATACGTCCCCGGGATGAAGCTCGTTCACACACTCGCAGACACACGCGGGCAGCGGTGGGAGTTCGGGGAGGAAATAGCGCGAGCGGCGCCTCGGCACTTTCACGACTGTTTGTTTGACATTAATGGAATCGAATGCATAGCAAGTGGCCGTTAACCGTGTCACCGAAGCTCCCCGGAAATTTCAAAATACTTGTCTGTTTTGGGGCGGGAAGGGCTGACCTCAATATCCAAACTGGAGCGATGACATGAAAAGGCACCAGAGGACCAGAGGCGGGGAAAGTAATGAAGCTCCGCTGCTTTAGAGCCAAACCGCAGTCATGAGGGGGTCTTCAGGTCCTCTCCTGGAAGCGGACCGGGTGAATGTGTTGCGGATTACCGGTGAACGCACGACCGTAATCTGATCATCAACGAATGGGGAACAAATTAGAGAAACTGCAGGATGCCACTTGGCATCCGTGCGGTTTTGTTTTTCCTCTTGACACTTTGAAGAGAGGCATATTCCGCCTCAGACCCTGAATCCCCCCACTAAACCCTCTGAGCGTCTGAATCACGCAGAAACAACAAACACGAGACCTTTCATATAAATAAGCTGAGCTAATTTCAAATTAAAGCTACGAGGCACACTTGACTCATATCCCTGTGTCAGAGAACTCACAGGCGAGTAAGCTATGGCTTTGTTCAATTAAAATCTCTTGAATCCTGAGAGAAATGCTTCTTTGAAACACAATAATTGAAAAGTTCCAGCATTTGCTCCTAGCTTTAAGGTCTTTGGATGTGTGTGTGTGTGTGTGTGTGTTTCTCTAAAAACACACCATCGATGTTGAAGCGTGAGGAGAAGGCTGAGTCAAATGGGCAAAAATGCCAACTTCGGGATGCGTTTTCACAAAACAACTGAAGACTGAGCGGCAGTGAACAAATCAACATGACCCCACGATGACATCAAGTAAAAATTCAACCTGGAGACTGGAGGTCAATCTTAAAGAAGAGCTTCCTATGGCCTTATTTTCTGACGGATTGAGTTCAACACGACTGATTGGAACAAAAGTCCTTTCAGTCTGTTCGGTGCCGGGTGAAAATGGCGCCATCGGAAACGGTTGCCATGTAATCACGCGGGGCAACTGTCCTCTGTGAAAAATACATCCTCTCAAAATGCTTTTTTTTTTTTTTTTCCTGCCGCTGACAGTCTGGGGCTGTTATTATAAATGCCTCCCTTTACGACATGAGTGATCTGTTAGGCCGCCGCTTCTCACTCGGATTAGCTTGCGTCCCTCTAATCTCGAGAGGAGGAATAACCGCGGCTTTGAGACACAATAAACTGGGCCGCTGGTGTCTCAGGTTTGACGAAAATGACGCGCATCCCCTCGGACCCCGTCTAGATTACAGAAGCAATGTTCCACACAAACGTCTGATGTTGCACTAGGTGAAGAAAAAAAAAAAGGAAATTAAAGACATCTTTAATAGATGTTTAAGTGCTTTTTTTTATTGTTAAAGGGCATGAAAACATTAAATTGGGACGTACTGCACACGGACCCGACTGATTTCCTCCTGTTGTATCATCCTCTATCCTCAGCTGTACCCCGCGATGATGGCGAGGATGGCAGAGACCATCTAGTGGTCGTGAGGAGACAGACAGCCTCGGCAGCGCTCGCATTAAAAAAAACAAAAAAAAAACCAAGGTTGTACAGTGTGACGCTTCTTCGCCAGTGCAGTCGGAGGCATGTCATGCACCATCTATCCCACAGCAACACGTTCTTACATCTCTTTAAATAGACCGCACCAGACATTCTGCCTCGGAAACCACTGTCTTATATAACACAAAGCTACTACAGACGCGGCGTGCTAATTCAGGACGCTGGCAAAGCCTCGCTTGTTTGGGTCTCAGAATCACGTTAGGAGACATAAACATGCCTCACGACTGACTGAGGATGTCGAGGCACATCACATTTGCATTCAAAAAAAAAAAAAAAAAACCTCTAATTTTAGAAGCCGGCGCGGTTCCACAAGATATTGCCAAATCTACTTTTAAGAGAGAAAGGTCTTTAAAGTTTTATTGTTACTATTTCATTGACTTCTCCCTATTATATTCTGATTTGCTCAGTCTCCTCAAGTGTTTGGCATTGATGTGTTCATCTTATTCTTACACACGTGTTACATACCTGTTGAAAAACTGAGATGTATTAAATTTTGTTAGGTCCGAGGGGCCAGTACAATGATTTTATCATCGGTGGGCTGCACAGGTTCGCTGTTTCCCTCCTGATTCTGGTCTTCTCTCTAAAATACACGGCTTTAATCCACCACACAGATACCAGACTGATACCAATCACGGAATCTAAAAAGTTGCCAACAGCCATACTCGCCAGTGTTTTGATCTTTAAATATTTTATCACTCAGATTTCATTATATATTTCCCTCCCAGTCTCTCGCTTCCTTTGACGCCATCGTGGGGCGTACTGTGCCAAATGATGTAAAATACGTTGCACTCCCGGTATGTTTGATGTTTCGTGTTTCCGGGTGCAGACAAAGCTTGAACTGTGTGTTAATAATGTCACAAAAAAAACAAAAAAAAAACCTCCCAGTAAAGCGTCGGAAGAAGATCAAACAGTCTGATTCAAATAGGTCAACGCTGGCGTTCTCCCGTGACTATGGTCTGTATCGGAATTTAAAAATAAATAAATAAATAAATAAATTTCCGCCTTCCATCCACCTCTGTGCGCAAAAGATGCTTCGATTGTAAAAACAAAAAAAAACAAAAAAAAAAGGAGAAAAAAAACCCAACTGCAGCTGGGCAGATTATGCAGACAGTTGACTGTTTCACAATCCTCCCACGGAGAGTGTGCTGAACGGGAGCTGCGCTTTGATCACCTCTCTGAAATAACTGACAGCATTTGCCAGTGTGTGTGTGTGTGTGTGTGTGTGTGTGTGTGTGTGTGTGTGTGTGTGTGTGTGTGAGCCGGGGTTGAACTTGTGTATGTTGGCATGCGGAGATAGTTGCTGAATTACTGTAATTACGCCGGAGAAAGCTCTCAGTGTAGAGATATTGTGCCATGAATAAAAGATTAATCGAAGGGGCGACGTGCCAGAAAAGAAAAAATGAAAAAAGAAAAACAAAAAAAAGAAAGGGGGCGAGGTGCCGAAAAACACTGGTGAAAAGCAGGGACGTGCATTACATCGCCGGGCTCGGCGAGGAACCTACCGTCGTCGGCCGAGGCTTCGCTGCTGTAGCCGTCGTAGTCGGCCAGCAGGGGGCTGTACTTCTGCCGGCTCTCCCATCGGAATCCCCCGGCGTGCTTGACACTCGCGGCGGCCTTGGCTCCGCCCCGCAGGCCTTGCGAGCGGCTGACCGCCTCCTGATACTGACCCATCAGCTCGTCCTCGCTGTCCGACGAGGAGCCCTGCAGATCGCCGTCGGGGTAGACCTTCTCTGTTTGGGGTGGAGGGGAAAGGCCCGGTCACCGCGGGGCAGACTGAGACGCAATAAATAAATAAACAAATAAACAAATAGAGCGTCTTTGCGGCGAGGAGGGTTCGCCTTTGATTAAAAACAGCGAGACTGGCAGCCTCCGCCGACTCCCACGCCGCATTTCTCAGTAAAAGTGCTTAATTGCTTTGTGGAAGTAAGATGAGGAAATCACTTCCAGCATGATTAGTTCTCCAGCAATGGATTCCACCAGACGATTTTATATTGAATGAGTCACCGGAGCAGAACGGCGCGCTGGTGGCGGGTTACAAAGTGAAGGGTGACTGCAAGCTGGACTCGGCGCGACGCCATTACATCTACGGGGCGCACGCGGGGATTGCCTCACTTGGATGTCTGAGCCACTCGCACGCTTTCTTAATTTCACTCATCATGACAAAACCACGCAGACTGCGTTGGTAACTTGAAAAATAACCAAAAAAAAGCTGCTCAGAACGCGTCCACTCATTTGTATGTTTGGACTTTTCCAAGCGGGAGGTTCTGGTCTTGATTTGTTGAGGTGCTGCGGTTAAACGGCGCTAAAACATCTGCGCCCTCGTTCGCGGGACCCCCCCCCTTTTTTTTCCTGTGTTTTATTTCATTTCTCCTGCGTAAAAGGATTTTAGATGGCACGTGCAGTGTTATGAGCAACTACAAGAGGCGAATTTAACTCCCTGCAGAGAAAGCTATGACGCGCGCGAGATATTTTTGTCCCTGTCGAGTGACACTGAAAGGCTTGACAGAGGTGGACCCCGGACTCACGTGAAAGAAGACGTCAGATTGTATTTGAAAAGATTATGACAAACCATATTATTGCTTTACAGAGTTACACATGAGACACAGAGAAATCCAAGGTGGAATAAGGGGACGTCCAAGGGTCCAGATGACCCATTTTAGTCGTACATTTAATGGTGAGACACTGATGTGCACTGCAACATACTGAGAGCATCAAACGAGGGTGGAACCTGATAAAGATTCTTGAAGAAAACTACATTATTGGTGTATATATCAATATATGCAGCACAGTAAATCCATCCATTTCTTTGAATGTTTTCTAAATCTATTGCTTTTTTTGATAATCTGCATACACATCACTCACTGCAACATCCTTTGTTATGTGCCACCAAACTGGTCATGACATCAGCTGTAGCTCTGCACTTGTTCCAGCAGGGGGCAGCAGAGCTCTGAAATGACTCCAGTGGGCGCCGCGCTCTCACGTCTCCAATCCAGGCTCACAGATCTCACGGAAAGTCACTGCATTTGAAACATTTCACTGCATACGACACTTCGCTTAGGATTTGCACGTGTTAAAGCACGGGCGCTTTAAACTCCCTCTGCTCAGGATCATCACTGATATATTGATTTCGTATATATAAACGCACTCCATGAAAATGTAAACCATCATTGGACACAGAGGAAAACACCCAGATGCACAAAAAGAACTCAAAGGCACCTCGCTACTTTGCGCTTGCTTCCTTTTGTGTATACCTGAGTGTTTAACAGGTGCTTTTTCAGGGTCAAGTCATCCATCCCCGCCTGTATGTGTGCGTGTGTTTGTGTGTGTGTGTGGCTCCCCGGGGCCACCAACCCTTTAAACTTCTGAAGCCCTGTGGACACGCGGCAAACAAACAGCCCTACACCTGTCAGCAACAGTAATCCCCTCGTGTGCTGAGAAAGGCCAGTGTCATGAGGGAGGAGTCCGCTGTTGAGGCCGGGCCTCCTGCTGCAGCCTGGCGGTGGTGGAAGTGGCCTGATGA
>CAAKHG010015971.1:0-19085 GCA_901007715.1 Dactylopterus volitans | reverse complement strand
GAAATATTAAAATATTCATGGGTGCCTGCAGTTTCTTCATGGGCTCTGACCCCCAGAGGCCCGACACGCACTAACACTCACACACACACACACACACACACACACACACACACACACGCACACACACACACGCGCACACACACGCACATGCGCATACACGCTCTAATCGACAGTGTATGACATATAATGTGGCTCAGGTGAAGATGCTCATGATCTCATGGCTTGCCGATGATCTCACACATCCTCATCTGACACACCAACATTTGCATAATAGGCAGACACGCACGTGCACGTGCGCACGCGCGCGCGCGCACAAAGCCAAATATGCAAATAAGTGAACACACAGTACCATATCATCCTGCCACTTAAACAGAATTAGCATTCCATATCAAAACACATTCTGCTTCACCAGTGTTACATTTGCATTTCATTATTTCAGAGCACATACACACGCACGCGCACACACACACACACACACACGGCACTGACAGTAAAATCATACCCTTTGACCAACCATGCTTCAAACTCTGGACCTGTGGCATGAAAACTGAGTCTGTAAAAACACTATGCATGTTGTGCAATGGTGCTGGATGTGCGCGCACACACACACACACACACACACACACACACACACACACACACACACACACACACAGGTTTGCGATTCTGTCATTGACAAAATCCAAAGCCACAACAGGTAATTTTGGTCTTCACCATCGTGTGTGTGATAAACTGCATCAAATTAAATTCAAATTAAAAAAAATAAATAAATAAAAATTGAAAACAATCGACATGTGGCTGCCTCACACTTAACATTCGCTCTCATCCTTAAACCTCCTCGTAACAGCAAACCTGACGACACGCTGAGCTCTCAACACCACCTCCATTTGCAGGTCGACCGCGCTGCAGTTTCCCAGCTCGTCACTATAATATCTTCGGAGTTCCCCGACGCCAAACTACTCAGCGTTGTACAAGACAAATATTTGAAATTCATGTGGTTTTATGGTATTTTATTTGTACTTTTGCAGCATCTTGGTGGTTTGCGGTCCCCCCCCACACCCCCGTCACCTCTGCTCAGTGTTCCCTCCATTTTGCCAGGATTCAATTCCCAGCAACCCTCAGGGGCCGCGACATTACACTTGTTGCTGCCCATGTATATTTCATTCCCCGTGTCCCGGCGTGTTGTCGGGGTGATCGGTCGTGTGCAAATGTCAGGCGGGGGGACCAGCAGTTGCGTTTAACCATAAACAAACACAAGCGTTGCTTACGCAAAAAAGGTGTTTGCTCCCTGGTGAGATGTAATAATAAGCGCATTAAAAATAACTCCTGTCATTTCAGCCCTGTTTATGCAGGGTGGTGCGATTCCCCGAAGGAAGCCGCAGATGGCACAGACATATAAGGGACGCGTTCTCGGCAAATAACCAAGTCGCTTCTTAATGGGCGCCAAGCGCTTTAGGTGTTTTTTGTCGCAAGCAGAAATATTGTACAGCCTGCAGCGAGGTTTTGTTTTTAAACTTCCAAATGCCTCATCAAAAGTTTGGTCGATGGCGCTCCTGCTCGCAACCGTCGTCTCTCTTAGGAATACTTTGTGATGAACCAAGTGCAATGAAACCCATGAGCAACAGTGGAGAATAAATAGGACTTTATTAAAAATGTATTTTGTAAATTAACAAAAAGTAGAATTCATGATTGCAATCATTAAAAAAAAAGTTAGCGCGCCTTTTGAGAAACGATTGTTAGAACCACTTTTTTTTTTTTTTTTATTCCACTTTTGTCGACCTTTCTTGTAAAGTCACTCTAACCGTCTCCTGCCGTCTCCTTGCGTCCTCTGGCCACGCCCCCTCGCCCGTCTCCGTGCTCCCGACTCGCAGCAGTTGCAGGCCCTGGCCGCAGACCAGCACCCATCCGGTCCCCCCGTCGCCCCTCCCGCTCTTACAACCGGCGCCGGCGTCGTCCACCGGCCTCGCCGACTGATCCTGGCTGCTGGCGTCTCTTTGATTTCCACGCTCGCGGGCCTTTCCCGCCTCATCTCTGATCTCGCTAATTGGGTCACCCGTCTCGCCCGCCGCTTCCTCACACTCCCCTCTGACATTACTGGTCCTCCCACCTGTCTCACCCATTGTTTCTAATCCGGTCTGACTCCTCCTCCCTCCGCTAATGTCAGCCTCCTGCTCACACTCAAACCTAGTTTTCCTCTTTTCATCCTCCTCCTCCTCCTCCTCCTCCGCTTGCTCACTCCACACGGCGAGTGCTGCAGCGTCCGCAACGTGGGAGCACAGCACCCCCCTGTGGCGGATGCCGGTGCCGTCCACTCGCCACAGACGGACCCTTTGGTCGGAGGATGTGGTGACGATGAGGCCCGGGCGCAGGAGCTTCAGGGCAGTCAGAGGGGCGGCGTGGGCCAGCGGGAGGCGGGACTGCGAGTGCAGGCCGAGCCGGAGACGGCTTTGCGCTCGAAACCGTGCATCCGCGGGATTGTGGGAGGACCCTCTGCTGCCCCCGGTCTCCACTTCTTCTGGGAACTGCACCCTGAGCGTGGACACCGTCAGCTGCCCATCATCCCCTCCGCTAGGAACAGTTACCAGGCAACCGCCATTTCGTTGCCCTTCTCTCTCCACCCAGACAGCCAATGCGTTAACGCCGCTCTGGTGGGCGGGAATGTCGAGGCAGGGGATTGGCGGGGTTGGGGCTCCTCCTGGGGAGCTGGTCGATACGAAGGAGGCTGCCGCCGTCAAATCCCACACTGCGATTTTCCCATCTGTCGCGGCACTGAACAGCAGCGTATACCTACGAAAAAGACAAATTAATGTTAGTACATTTCAACCACTAAGGCAGTTAAATTTAAGTACAAATGTTACCAAGAGCTCAGAAGTAATAATTGGGCAAATGCAGAGTCAGGTTGTGACTGGCTCTTTCAACAGAATAACACCAATTAATTGTGGCCAAGGTGCAGCAGCTCCGGGATTAAATGCCTTGAATGAAAGCGCTCACCTGTTGCCTTTTCCATCCTCCAGGCTGCAGGTGGCGACGCTGAGCACACAGCGCTGGTGGTAAAACGTCTCCCACAGCAAATCTATTTGATGTTTAACTTCGCTGACTGAGAACAGTCTGGAAAAGACGGTAACGGGAGCGAGGGGAGGCAAAGGGAGGGGGGGGGGTGGCAGCATTTTAAGACCAACGGCATCAAATCAAATGCGAGCAAAACTGAGGAAACTGCATCTAATATGGTGCACGTGAAGCACGGTAAATATTATGAGCCACGTTCAAGTCCATTCGGTTCCGATCATCGACAAGAAAACCACAATCACAGTGGGAGGGCATCGTTTCATGGTGCAGGACCCCTCTCCGGGTCCCGAGAACAGTTTTTAGGTGTGTGGAAAACTTACCTGACTGCCCCGTCGCTGCAGGCCAGAGCCAGAATCACGCCGTCGGTCCCCTCGTCCACCACTGCCATCGACATGTACCTGAAAACACACACAGCCGCGACTGGTAACAACTGGTGTCAGAGGCGGATTTAAACTTTTTTTTTTTTCTTCCTTCTCTTACACACAGATCTGTCAGACGTTTTTACAATATCTGCTCAGGCCGCCTGCGTAACTTCCTTGCCTGGTTTCCGGGTCCATTTTCACCATCTTGTGTCGGTTCCGCCTCCTCTCCCAGTGCTCGTCCAGCCTGTGACTGGCCACCTGTATCACCTGGCAGGAGGGAGCCGATCTCTGCTGGTCGCGGCCGATCAGCAGCCGGTAACACTGCATCTGAGCGCGGCCGCTGGCTGAGACGAGCAGGGCGGAGAGAGACGGCGACTGGCCCCCGCTCTCCTCTGCACGCGTCACCGCCGCCATTGCCCGGACGCCGGAGATGTGGTCGGTGATGACGGAGAGGACTTTGACGCTGCCGGAGGAGGGACGCGCCGCCAGGACGGTTACGCTGGTGTCCTCTCCACCTGTCACCACCACCTCCCAGTGACCCTCCTCTCCCTCCGCCTCCCTCTCTTCATCACATCCCACAATTCCAGTCATTTTCCCACCCGTCCTTGGCCGGACCTCGTTCCCAATTCCCTTGACTCTCCCAAGCCTGCAGACGCACCCGATCCCCCTCCCGTGTATGCCCTCCCTAAGGCCCCACCCTCCGGCCCTGGCTGACCTCCCAGCCCAGCTCGGCGCCTCTCCGGGGGGTTGAGAAGCCAAAACAGCCCCCTGCTTGATGAAGACCAGAGCTCCATATCCAGGCCAGACCCCTTTATGGAAGGGCCAGAGACTCCAGGAGCGATGGCCACCGCCGCAAGGCACCGCTAGCAGCCTCTCTCGCCTCACCGGGTCCCAAACCACAAAGTGGGCGGCGTGAAAGCCGAGGATGACAAACCTGGCTTCCCTTCCCTCGTTCTCCGTCTTCCCCTCCCCTGCGACCTCCAACTCTTCCGCCAAACGTCGTCGGGTCTCATATGGGCTGCCGCATCCATTACCCACCTCTTCCTCCCCCTGTCCCTGCTCCTCCTCCTCCTCTGGAACTTCAGGATTCAGAATCAAAACCCTCTCCAGCCACTCCATACCTCTGCAGGCCCGCTGAACTCTCAGAACCTCCAGATGAGGCATGTCCCGCCCACTTCCCTCTGGTTTATCTAGTGGTGTTTGGTGGACCCTGAAGACCCGCACGCAGCCATCCCTCCCGGTGCTGTAGAGCAGCCCCCGGTATTCATGCACTGAAGTTACACCCTGCTTTCCATGGACCCCGAACAGGCAGCTTAGCGGCCGCAGCATGTGGTCCTGCACTTCTTCGCCGCCGTTTTCCTCAGCTTGTTTCCTGTCTGTCGGCGACGCTTCACGCGTTTCTACCTCGTCTCCTCCCTTTTGCGCAACTCTCTCTCCTTCCTGAAACAAGAGCAGGGAGCCCCTCCTGTCCCCGCAGACCCACAGCGCCCCCTGTGACGGGGAGTGGAGGCGCACAGCAGCCGTCAGCCAGCGCTTGGCGCATGGCGGCAGAAGGAATGGAGGAAGGGCGCTTACACTCAGAGAACAGCTTTCGTCGGATCTCACCTTGATACGCCAGCGATAGACGAGTCCCTCGGCACCCGATGCCAGCAAACACGTGTGTTTTTCTGCCTCTTGCCAAATGAGACTGTGAATCTTCCCTGATCCTGCGGCGAGTCGGATCCCACAGTGAGGACGAGACACCGGAAATACTTGTATGGACCCGCTCAGGTTCCCCACAGCACACAGGTTTACTCTCTCTGCTGAGTCTTTCACATTGACGGCTACTGTCTCCATCACACAATAGGACTGAAACTCAGGGGTTCCCTCCCATAACACCTTCCACTGCCCATCTCTGTGCTGGTAAACTGTTCCCTGGTCGGTGCAAACCACAAACACACACTGGCCCCAGCTTGTGTCGTCATCTTCTTCTCCTACTATGCAAACGACTTTCGGCACGCCCCGACCACAAAACTTCAGGTCGGTTAGCTTCTCTGTCGGCGATTCCTCCATCTTCTCCTTCCTCTCCTCGCTTTCCTCCACCCTCCACAGCCTCACTCCTCCGTCTGCACCCCCTGTAGCCACCCACCTCTCCCGGGTCGCTTCATCCCCTGTTCCTCCGCTGATCGCCAGCGCCCGAACCCCTCCTGCTCGGTGTCCCTTCAAAGTGCGAACTACGGTCCCACCTCGAGCCCAGTCCCAAACTAAACAGGCCCCGTCTTCCCCAGCACTGAACACTTCACCTGGGGACAGACGCACAGAGAAGACCCTTGCCTGGTGCCCAAACAGGACCCTCAAACAAGCTGGGTTTATGTCCCCACATTTGCCTCCAGGCCCTCCTAAATCACCAACGGCCCAAACCCTTACACTGCGATCATCAGAGGCCGAGGCCAGCAGTCCTCTCGCCTGGAGGTAGGAGATGCTGAAGATTACCCCGCTGTGTCCCAGCAAACGCCTTTCAACCGGAGCCTTGTGGTCAGATTTGTTACTTCCTTCTTCTCCTCCTCCTCCGGGCTTCCAGAGAACAAGCTGGTTGAAAACAGTCCCTCCCACCAAAACAGCATCGTCCCAAGTGCCATGGGCCAGAAGGAGGGCAGAATACAGAAGGCACCCTTCCATGCAGTAGCGCTGAGCCAGGGCAATTCCAGCAGTGATGTCCAGGAGGAGTGCGCCGTTGTGGGCCACAGCCACGCAGAGGAGAGAGCGCTTCGCTTCAGAGAGCCAGCGCACATCCAGGGCCCAGTCCTGTAGCTCCATGAGGGGACCCAAGATCTCCAGGCGCAGATGTTCCCCATCATGGAGCTGAACATGGAGCCTCACCAGCCGAACAGCTTTGCCACCAAACACTGCTAAGTCATAGGAGGTGGGCTTACTGGCGGAGCTCAGTCCTGGAGATTCACAAAGAGGGTTGTTTTTTTTTTTGTAATTATTTATACCATTTCTGAAACACAAATAAATCAACAAAAGAAAGAAACAAAAACCAGTCAGCCTCACCGCCTTCCTTCCTCCGGTGGGTGTCTGTGATGGAGCTCTCTGACGAGGCTCGTGGCCTGACGCCGTGTATCCTGTAGTGTTGGAGGACGCTCAGCGAGGCAGCGGCTTTGGGTCGAGGCTGCAGACTGTACACCGCCAAGACCGGACCCCCACCTGCCGGGAAGGGATGACTCAACATTAGGTCAAATTCGTGACGTGGAATGATTTGTGGTTTTTGGAGTCTATTCCGCAGTAACCTAAAAGTTAAGCAGAGTCAGCTTTAAAACAAGCTGTCCCGCTCTTAATGTATCTGACACCACGTTTGCGGGTTTATCTCCTTTTTTTTTGCACTGACAAACTTACACTAGAGATTAAACTCGCAGGATTTATCATGGTAGGAGAGATTATCTATTTTTGGCAGATTAAAACGTCAGTGGATCACCGTGATCGCTGCCTACCTGTCAGCAGAAACGTATCGTCAAGGAACTCCAGAGCTGTGACCGGAGCCACCAGAGCTGCTGTCTCCATCGCTTAGTGGTTGACTTTCATCGGAGCATTGATGCTGCCTGGAAGACTTCGAGTGACAACTTTAATTAAGGCGAGAAGAGTGGCCCGTGCATCCAGAGCCGGTGTTGAACAGTCACCATTAGCTTTTCAGCTAGCCACAAACAGCTAACGACAGCAGCGAAACTCGCGCTCCTGAGCGGCTACAAACGTCAAAGCAGCGCCCCTGGATAAACAAAAAGGCGGATGCGTTCTTAAGTCACAAAACGCAGCATATGTCATTGAAGATAGTCTCAAGCCAGCTTTAAAACATAGCTTCCATCCATGAGCTCGCCATGTGTTCCTGTTGTCGTCCATGCCCATTTCTAACCAATCAGACTCCTCTACGGGCTTCGTGGACGCTGATTGGCTTTCAAAAAGGTAAACCATGTTTCTATTGGAGACAGTTATCACGTGACACTGCGCGATGGGCTTGTGATGCCTTTAAGGGTTTTCGGCAAACATAACATTTCGCTGGAAATCACTCACAGGCATAGTTTTAAAATTACAGCGACTCGAGGAAGTTATTCCATGTTTCTTTCTAACATGTTAGTTGAGCCATAACTTAATTGTACTTAAAAATAACGTATTAAACTCTAACACGGCAGCAGATGCGTTAGCCCTATCCCTGCGTTTTTCCTTTAAATACTGTAATGAAATTCAGAGTCATTTGGAGCCAGGATGCTATGTACGGTGGTTCGGCGTACCAGCGGCGCCGTAACATAAATATTATTTATTTTCTTTTTAGATACATCTCTGCTAGACGTTTCAGCTAATGTGCGCGGCGATGTAATTTCAGAGCGCCCGAGCGGACCGCAAATGCGTCAGGAGGCAGCGGAGGGATAACAAGCCGTCTGCCAGGCAGATAGCGGTCCGGCTAACTTCTCGGCTAAACTATGCCTGGGAAATGTAAATTTCAGGACTCGTGGCTCTCGAAGGACATTTACAAAGAGTGGCTGGTTAAGGACTCCCAGGACATTCACTTCGCCCGATGCAGGGCCTGTTGCAAATCTATCAAACTTGAGACCATGGGCGAGGCTGCCCTCACCAGCCATGCAGGGGGAACTGGCCACAAAGCGGCGGTTCGCAAGCTAATGGAAGGTAGCCTAGCTTCAGTTGTTAAACAGGTGAACGGTCAGAGGCGCCTGGCAGCTTATGTGATATAATACAGCCACTGTTTTATTCTTGTGCGGTAATTGTGGGCTGTGTGCAGCAGCGTTTGAGTTGGTGGTGGTGGGTGTGTGTGTGTGTGCGTGCGTGTGCGCGCGCGCGTGTGTATGACGACAGCAGCAGCAGCAGTCCAGATACCTTGAGTGTTGAAATGCTAATTTAAATATCTGCCTGAGGTTATAAGCCTTCACACATTTTCATTTAATTGTTTTTTTTTTTTTTTTATGGGTGAATAGTTTAAGATGTCCCTCGTGGGGTGTTTGTAACATGTACTTTTTGGAAGTTGCGTTACAGTTATGTCATGTTTCATTTAACTTTAGATCTTTGAGAGCGCCTCATGAACTTGGAAATACAACCCGACCTGCAACAGTAATATGTCTAATCGGTCCATATCTCGAATATAAAGTTCATGCCCTACAATTTCAATTAAGCAATTATACTAATTAAATTAGCTTAATTTGCAGACAACGAAGCCTGATAGGATATTCCTTTATTGGCCCCACGATGGGAAAATATACAATATCACAGCAGCAAGTGGACAGTAATAAAGAATACAAAATAAGTGAGTGCAAGAGAATGGTGAATAATAGTACATGAAAGTGATATGTACAGAGCAAACAAGCGGTATTGAGGTAGAACGATAATATGTTTGACTTGAGGTTGTTATTGCACAGGTTCCAGTGATAAAATACTGATCTATATATATATATTGCACAGTTGGACGTAGACGTGAAAAGAACACAGCATAGTAATGAACTTTTACTATGCGCCAGTTTGTTCTCTGACACCAAATTCGAGGTCAGGTTTGCATCGTGTGTTTTTAGGGCGTTCATTCGGGTGTGTGAAATGGTTTGTGGTGAATCTCAAAAAGTCCTCGACCCCTTTTTAAAAATGCTGAAGCGGTCTGGAAACCTGTGTGCTTCCATAGGTTGAACCAAAGTTTGTAATAAACCGAATTACAGTCATATTATGTTGTCGTGATGAACCTCAGCACTTTCAGTACTTTGCAAAATGTTGCAGTCGTGATGATGATTGATGATGATTTACCAGTGAAAGTTTTTCTACGTGATTCATAAAATCAACAAAAAACAAGTTTGAATAAGTGCTTGTGAGGAATAGCATGTTTCTGAACTCAAAATGGAGTTGAAACATGATGGAGAGAAAACACGAATGGCGCTACGTTTGTTGTGGTTTTGATGCTTAACTCCTCCCCCGGAGGTGCTCAAGGTGAGTTATGATCACGGTTAAGACGAACAAGCCTCCACCAAGGTTGAGAGAGGAAACCATTGGTCTCCCAGAAGTTCAGCATTCCCCGAGATATCGCATTTTTGGGAGACTGAATTCCTCCCGGTGTGTTTGAGAGTCCAGAAGACGTTTATGATCGTTGTGGTGAAGAGTTCAGAGCGTGCTGGCGTGGGGCCATGAGGTCCTTGTTTGCTCAGTCTTAATAGTTTCCACAGAACCACTTGTGCAGGCTCCATCTGGTCCTCCTGGAGGGGGTTTGCAGCAGCTCGGAGGTTTTTTTCTTTGTTGCTCTGATTAAGTTTCTCGGGGCAGCTGCAAGTTATTCACGTCTCTATTATGCTCCCAGTGATGCCTGCTGGAATTCTGCATTTTTAGGAAGTCTTCTCCTTGAGCTCCTTCATGGGTGGGGTTTACATGTTCATCAAAGCCAGAAACAAAACATAGTCATTACAGTTTTTTTGTTGTTTTTTTAACAGCATTTTAGGCCATAAAAAAAACTAGCAGATGTTTTTGATTGATTTAATTGTGACATGGCTTTTAATTTAAGAGAAAAAAAACCCCCATCTTGTAGCTCACAATTTATTCAACGTTTTCTTTGTTAAACTCAGCTGATGAATTATTTATCCAAAGCAAAATCTAGTTGTCAGGAAAAAAAAAAACTGTCATTCGTAAATCAAAACATCTTTGAGGGAGTTGGATACTCCCAGTTGTAGCTATACATATTTATTTCTCGGTGCTTCTTAGTGGAAATACAGGAAATCTGTGCGCAATCAGAAAAGTTGTTTCTTCGAGCATTTATCGTGACCTCCCTTCGTTCTTAATGTGTCTTTCTGGCAGATAATGTGACATTCGACTGCGCTGATCTTCTGGTGTCAATTACTACTTTTCTAGACGTGCCAAAATTTGTGCAGATAGTTTGAGCCGCTTTCCGCTATGCCGTTAAACTCAGAGATTGACAGACGTGCTCTGTTGATTTAGCGCCGGCCAGGCCGCTCGCGAAGGCGACGCAATCGGCTCAAGCTCCCTCTGAGGACATCTGAGGAATGTGGAGCTGTGCGGGGCAGGAGGAAAGTAGCAAACCGTCAACGTATGATGAGAAGATTCGTCAAGTTTGTTCTCTGAAACAAGACGGCAGACGAGAAAAGCGCTTTTCCGGGAGGGAAAGAGGATGAAAAAAGGGCTGAGATATGTAAAAGCTCGTGAAATTCGGAGCGACCGATCAGTGGAAACGATTGAAACGCTCAATTATGCGAGAGGACGAGTCAGAGAGAGAAACACCGGTGCTTGTAACCTCAGCAGAGAGTCTCATCGGGCGCTAGTTAGTCAGTGGTGTTTTGTCGTGATTGGAGGAATCCTGAACGTTGACAGACGCAGACTAATTTAGATTTAGCATGACGTTCCTGCTGGAGTGAGGCCATGACGGCGATCCCAGGCAGCACCGGCTAATCCGGTACAGCCACGGTGGATGGAACGGCCGACTGTGACCCGCTGGCCTCCGCGGAGGCCTGAATATCATGGAAGCAGTATGGGATCATCCTCACAGAGAAAAAAGGAAAAGATCCAAGAAAAGAAGCGCTCAATTATAAACCACGAGATTACTAAAGAAAACTTGAAGGCAGTCGTCCCAGGAGAGAAACACTCAAAGCCTGTAGGAACCATTGTCTTTAAAATTTTTGAAAGGAATTCCCCTATTTTCTCAATGTATGCTGATAAAAGAAAAAAAGAAAAGACAGATTTTTGCGCACCCACATGAGCAATGTTCTGCTTTGCTTGTTCCTCAGCGTGTAAGCGTGACATAGAGCGTTCTGGTTTGTGGAGCAGATGCGTAGTTTTGGAGTGAAACCGGAGCTCCTCTCCGCTCTTGTTACTTCACACTGAGACTAAAAATCTGCCGCCGAACCCGAGTGTCCTCTGGGGGGTTCCGATCGCGGCGCTGCCAGGAGAGCTGGAGCTTAAATCCTGCGTTTGATTGACTCCGCCTGCTAACATTGTTATCCCGCTGCCCTCGAAAAAGCATGTTAACTTTGTCATGTAAACTTCAAAGGACTGTCAGCCCGGAAACTGACTGAATAATCGACCCCCCCCCCGTCCCACCCTCCTATGAAAGAAGTCCTCTGATGCTCGCCACGAACAAAGTCACTGTCAGCGAATTGGAGACGGCCTTTTGAAGGCGTCGCAGCAAGCGAGATGCTTCGGGTTCCGCGGCGTCCACGCGCGGCAGCCATGACGCCGCAAGGTGCTCCGCTGTCTTTCAGATCCATTTTTTTTTTTTTTTTTTTGCGGCTGAGCGGGCGTTGTATCCTCTTTCGCCAGATGATGGCGCTCTCTGCACATTTACCCCACCCCCCTCCGCAGCGCCTCTCGCATGCGGTCCCTCCCTGAGTCTCTGCTTGTGTCCTTGTTTTCCTTCTCGTTGGCAGGCAGTTTGATGGTGATAAACGCCGCCAGCCAGGTGAACGGCGCCGCCGGGCAGGTGAATATTCCGAAAGGTTTTGATTTTCATTCATTTAGCGAGAGTTAAAAGCCAGACGTTAAGCTGAGCCCGGAGCAGCTGACACTAGTGCACTGATAAGACCCACTAAAACCAGTTGGTTGTACCCCCCCTTCGCTGCCCCCTCAGGACAGCAAGGAGCAGGTGGCGCTCTACCTGCAGCGGCACGCTCTGGACAAGCTCACCGGGAACGACTGGTCAGACCTCCACCACAGCCCCACCACAAACTCCCACAATGCAGAGCTGCAGGAAGCCACCTTTCCGGCAGCCTACTTCACAGGACCAGGTACACAAACACACACACACACGCACACACACTCAAACCTGCAAGCTGCTGCCACCGCCCAAGATGCCCAAAAACATTTGAACGCTGAGCTTTATTTTGGCAAATCCATGGAACTTTGTGTTCACGGAAGAATGCCAGTGTCATCTAAACGGCGCCGAGTGACTTCGTTGAGCCGAGGAAGCTCGTCGTGTTTAGCCGTGTTTACATGCAGCCAAGTATTCCAATTATCTTCGGTGTAAATGCCCAGAAAGAATGAAAATGGTCCAAATAAAGGCCGTTTTCTGAATGCAAAGGACCGAGCTGAATGAAATTTCATATCGGAAGGAGAGGACTGGTGTAAATCTTTGGATAAAGAGAAAGAAGAGAAAGAAGAGCTCTGCCATGTGAACGACCAATCGGGGTGCTTTGTGCCCGTGTTCTCTGTGTGCGGCCTCCCAAGTCTCTACAAAATGATTGTGGCAGGCGAACGACTTCATCCGGAGCCATAAACCCCTCCCCCGGCCGCCGCAACTCTGGGAATGACTGGCGAGTCATCCCAAAGTCTTGCTTCCGTTGTGTGTGGAACAGCCGGAGAGGCGAACAGGGGGGCGCCGGCGTGGCGGCGGCTCCTGCTACGCATCAGCGCCGTTAACCTGTGCGAGATTTCTCTCGTCGTACGCGACTGGTGTGGTGTTTTTTTTTTTTTCCCCATCTCTGCTCGTCTGTGTAGCCCCGCAGGCATGAAAACCTACGTGTATGAATAACAAATAGGTGTCTCTTTATCTCAGAGGTGATGTCAGACAGCCGCGCCGCTGAGGGCTGCGTTTCCGCCGCTCGCGCAGCGCCGGCAGATGCGGATCGGATGAGACAGCCGATTTTGAACGTGAACGTAAACAATCGGCTCACGTCTCGTCTATTTTCGTAGTAGTTTGAACGCAGATGCAAAGGCGCCTGCCCACCTGAGTTCCCTGCCTTTTTTTTTTTTTTTTTTTAAATTCCTGCTCTCCTCGGGCTGGCTGACCCGATGTAAACACAGCCGCCACGCTCCACTTATGTGATGCGCCGTATCCACGACAACATGCATTTTAAGGCTGGACACGGCCATGCCTCCGATTCCGCGGCGCCGGAACGCCGTGTAAAATCCCACGCCCGGCGATGTTCGATCCAGTGGAACGGGCAGAGCGGCGCAGAAATGAGGTCTTCATACCGCACTGCCATACTATGCTACTATCCTATGATGTTCTCTGGCCTTCACGGTCTCCAGATCTGAAACCAGCTCAGCATCTACAAACACCAACTGAGGGGAGCACTTGATGTTGCTTCCCTGCTTTTGTCATCCGTCCCTCTGATGGGAAAATATTCCTGGACCCGTTGTGGCAGCTGCCAGTGCGTTTAAAAATAACTCCCTGAGCAGTTTTGCCGGATGTGATCTGGCATCTCGTCAGCGGTGCAGGACGCATCTGGAGACGCAACTGCCGCTCTTCCACCACATGGTACCGGCTCTACTTACTCTACCCCCACTCGCCTATTTCTGGCTTCCCATGAGGGAAAAAAAAGCACCAGGTACCACTTTTTTTTTTAAGTAGCTGCTCTCCTGGGGTTCCAAAAAAAAGGCCGACCAGGTACTATGACCTACTTAAAGGTGACGTGAAAACACTGCAGACGCCTGATTGGTCAGAGAGAATCATCACAGCATCACTACATCATCACTGTGCCGCATGCGCGGAACGCCCTGAACAGCGCCAACCCGTGCCCACCCTTTTTAAACGACTACACCAACTATGTCACGTTTTAAGCAGCAGTTTCGCGCAGTGTCGCCGTGACGACAAGTTAGACTGAGTCGTTAAGAGAGTTAGCAGAGTAGAGGCGCTACCATGTCGCGGGAAAGCTCCGAAAGTTCCCTGATCCTGTTCAAACTCTGACCTCTCAGGCACCTCCCGACTCGGCGGCCAGCGCCCCCTGTTGCCGGGCGGCGAGACTGAGGAGGCGGGCCGCCGCGCGGAGCAGCAGCACGACGCCGGCGACCTGCCGCCGCTGGAGCTCCAGCAGAGGACGGAGGCTCTGGAGCAGCAGCACCAGATGAAGATCCTGGAGTGGGAGAACCGGATGAAGGTGCTGGCCTGGGAGCAGGAGCTGGTGAGGGAGAGGAGGCGGGCCGCCCGGCAGAAGGTGAGGGCCTTCAGGATGAAGGCGGCCTACTACAAGGCCAAGCTGAGGAGGATGGGAGAGGACCTGCCGCCCTCGTCCTCCGGCAGCAGCGACGAGGAGGAGGGCGTCCAGCAGTCCCACAGGATGAACTCATTGTCATAACTGCGTTTTTATCCACCCATGTCCCGCCCTCGAGTACATTTTGTTTATACGCCATGGAACTGTTTTTATTTTTTATACATTGTTTTTGTACTTGAACGCAGATTTCTCCTGCCTTTTCTACATTTGCTTTCCTGCCCGGCGACGAAGGAACGAGGTTGCAGAGCACTCGCAAAGTACAATAGCTGCTCCTTTCGAGGTCGCCAGGTCCGACCCCTGCGCGCCACGCGGTGCTCGCTGAGGTGAAACGACCTCAGAAGCGAGGAGCTCGGTCCTGAACTGTGTGAGCGAGTCGAACCACAACGGCAACGATCATTTGTTTTGTTTTCATTCACCGAAGTTTCTCTTTCCGGTGTTTCGGAACCACATGATGTTCTCACGGTGGCGCGGCGATGCTCTGACCTCCGCAGACGCTCGGCGGGCGGAAAGTGCGCCTGTAAAATGAGGAAGCTCGTTTTTGTAAACGGATCTGCTTTTAAAAGTCGGATGTTTGCCACAGAGAAGTCACACTAATATGTGAATAAATGTGCTTTACAAGGTCAAAAGTATGTGCACACGCCTAATTAAACCATCCCTCTTTTCCCTTTTTAAATACTTTTTTTTTTTTTGAGGAATAAAGTTGAAGTCTGGAAGTTGGATGGATGAAGCATGGAGCTATGCGGGTAGTTAGCTTAGCTTTAGCATTAGACTTAGAGTAGCACTAAAGGATGGTACCTGGTTCTCTTCAAAGCTAAAAAAAAAACAAAACATTCTAACACCCTTGTTGAACAATTACCTTATTTAGTATTTGTCATTGATTTTTTTTTTAATTTTTACTTTTCAATAAGTCTGTTTTAACTACTTTAGAGCTGGCTTGCAAGTGTTTACTTTAAAACCTTCATTTTCGCAGTATGAGGTATCTAGATACAAAACCCCTGTGAAGTTGTGTAATTCTACCGCGGGGCCTGAGGCGCGCGCGCGCACACACACACACACACACACACACACACACACACACACACACACACACGCGGCATGCTGGGTAATTACACATCAACAAATCATTCTGTACTAGTTAAAGTGTACTGGAAGGACGCGAGTGTAAAACCGGCTAAAAGCTCATGTGAGGACGAAACTGACAGGCACGAAAAACTCATTTTGTAAACACAATCGCTCAGTTGTCCTTTTATTTGACGAGAAATTTTCAACATGTTTTTTTTTTTCCACACCTTCTGGTAATTTTGTTAGTTTTCATTAACAATAACGACCTTATTTTGTGTTTGGAAAGCTGCTCGGGTGACGGGCGTGCGGCCAGGCCGCGCCGCTCAAATTGGGTTTGTTGTTTTTTTTTTTTTTCTTTTTTGCCGCCGCCGCAGGTTCAAATGGGAGCTTCATCATCCCGCTCTGACGGCATCGGAGCGGCCGCCCAACATGTCTCGACACCTCTGACGCTTCCGAATGTGACAGGATACTTGGAGAGTTAAAATGAGGCATGGAGAAGCTTCCAGAGAGATTTGTCACGCTGTCTGGATGCTCTCTCTGCTCCATTTTTCCCCGCACCTGAGTGCCTGCTCTCATGAATACGAAACAGCAAACCTCTCTCTCTTACACACACACACACACACACGGACATGCACACACACACACATGCACATGCAGAGTGAAAAAAAACCAAACAGCCTTGTAAGAATAAGTCTTTTTTTTTTCTTTTTAATATCCAACATTTCTCTTGTTTCCGCGGTAACAGGGGAACAGCTGTTTCCATGCCGCCACCGACAGCCGGAAAGAAGGCATCCCATAATGAAAACACAAGCCAACAAATACAGCCCCCCCCCCATCCCTCCTCCTCCTACTCCCCTTGACTCCCTCACCTCGTTCTTTCATTCTATTTTTCCAGAGGACATAACTTTTAATCTAGACTCCATCGTTTGGGCTCCGCCCACTTCTGTTGGTCCCAGTTGGGTTGGAATGAAGCTGGAGTCTCCGCCGCTTCATCGCCACTAACACGCTGTCTTTTTGTGTGTAAAACCAATTAATATGCAGCATCTGATATTGTGCCACGCGTGGGTCGACTCAAGAGGATGGCGAGGAAAAAAAAAAAAAAGGTTTGATTTGGGACATAAATGTACTATTTACACCCAGTTTTCTACTTGAAGCGAGGATATGTTTCGATATATTATCTGGAGGGGATAAACGCACGGCAAAGCAGGGCAATTGAAGTTTGCTTTGTCAGATTTGTTTTTGTACCTCCGATTCTGCCTTTTTTTGTCTTGTTTTCATATCTAGCAAGAACGCCAATGTCGAAATGTTCAAAAGCATCATTTTTCAATTTTCTTGTTCTCCATCAGTCAAAAACACCACATGTGAAAAAAAAAAACATTCGGACAATGAAAATAAGTTAAAAAAAAGAAGAAAAAAAACCATACAAAATTTCAGACCTAAATCATAACGGTATCAATAAATTAGCGATAATTAAAATAAATCTCATGTCTGTACAAGATACATGTCAGTCAGAAGACAACATTGATGAAGCAGCTGGATAACAAGGTGAGAAGGAATTGGGTTTTGTTTTTTTTTTACTCTTTCAGGTGTACTATCCCTTTAACAGCCCTGTGGGTGCAGCGGGCCCCCGCCGGAGCGCCCGCTGTCACAAACTGGGCGGTTTCCTGTCACGTCCCGGCGACATGAGCACGACGGCCGGTGGGGGGGGTAACACACTCGAGAGGTCAGCGTCTCTTCCGCCCATCTGCGCTTCCATCTCGCTCTGTTTTATCTGTCGCCGTCTCCCCGCCCTCGTCCCCTCGCTTACTTTTCTTCGAGTCATCGTCTGCGGCCTGATTTGTTCTCTGCGTCTGCGCTTGTCCCTCGTGATTTATCCTTACGCGCCGCGCTGTGAAATTCTGCTTTTTTTTTGCTTTGTTCTCTTCAAAATCCACCGCCTGTCTTTTGCAGTCGGCCTGTGGATAAACCGGCAATACATTTTGGCAACACGGGGAAAAAAAAAGAAGAGAAAAAGACCCACAGCATTTAATAATAATTAAAAAAACAAACCAGCTGCTTTCTCTGAAGGCTTCTGGAAACTGTTTTCACGCCTCATCACAAACGCCCTGACCTCAGCCGCCAGAGCCGCTCGGTGGCTTTTGGCGGCGACACGGCGGATTTGCGGGGGAGCCTTTTGAAACACCTTCCCACGTGCTCCGGCGCGCCATTAAGATCCGCTCGCTGCGGGCGCGAGCGAGCCGAGATATTCAGGTAGATAATCTGCCAGATATGCAGCCGCCTTCGGCTTTCAAAACATCCGCGCGCTCTGAAAGACGTCGTGACTCAGTCGGCGCTTTTCATCATTCCGGCTTCCATGGTATCAGCTCCCCTTCTCTGAAGCCCGGAAACATCTGTAAGGGTTTACCCTTAAAAGCACCTCGAGGAGACGAGGAGGCTTCTGGATCAGCTTAGAGCACAGAGACAAAAGATGGACTTTTTTTTTTTTTTATCAAGTGGCAGGAATATCTCAGCCACCAGTGCAGCCGGTGTTTCACCTTTGGCAGCTCCACTTCTTCCAGCCTCACATGACTCAATGAGAGAAGGTGAAGGAAGCGGTGAGACACACTTAAATTGTTTTTTTTGTTTTTTTTAACTTTGATCATCTAAACTGAACAAATTATTATTTTTATCAAGTTCAGGGAGCCGCCAAGTGTTTGTCGCGGTGGATATTTTTGCTGAGAACGATGAAAAGCACCTATCGTCCTCCCACTCGCCCGCATCTCAAATCATAATCTGCTTTCTAAACGTGTGCAGCCAAAATCACGCCACCTCTCTCTCTCTCTCTCTCTTTTTTTTCTTCTCTTTTCTGGGGCTTGTTTTCATGGCACAATGATTTTTTTAATTTTTTTTTTTGTGAAAAAACAAAAAAAATCATCATCAAAACACACAGTGACTTCTTCTTTCTCGCACCCTGCACAAGTCATTCTCATCACAGATACCTGGAGAACATCAAGGCTTCATCCCTTTGGCTTGGAGTTTATAAATAACTCTCCTGGATGCTGCCGGGAAGCTCGGGTTTGATCCTGTCGCGTCTCTTGAGGCAGATCGAGTTGTGATGTGCAAAACGCCTCCGGCGGGGGGGGGGAAGGCGGGTGGGGGGTTTAAACGCTTGTTTACGGCCTCGTGCAGGCACACGGACGGTCCACCTTCGCCCGCCAGCTCTCCAGGACACCCAGGATATGGTCTTGTGATATCAATCGACGGACACGCGTCTGCTTCAGACAGCACCAGGCACGAAAGATACACAGATGACAAGGTCACATTCATATACAGCGGGGAACGCGGATCACCGAAAAAAACAAAAAACAGCACAGTCTCCCGAGGAGGTGACACTTGGAATGGCTGCAGCAGCTGAAGCGCCGACTCCGAGCCCTCGCGCCGGCCCAACGCTCCCCTCCACCAATCGAATCTCTTCCCTCCGAATAAGCCCCTCCTCTATTTACAATCACTTCTCGCCATTTTTTTTTTTTGGATAATTTCCCTTCAACCACGTCTCATGGTTTGGATAATCTCATCGGATACTATTGCCGGACCCCCTGACGCTATACAACAACGTTGATGTGTGTGAGGAAAAGTTTGAGGAAAACTGTTTTTTTTTTTTTTT